>DWLS01005186.1:0-12991 GCA_018246255.1 Pachliopta kotzebuea | reverse complement strand
AATTATATAATATAAGGGAGAGGAGAGAGACGAGGGAAGAGGATTTGGGGAAGGAGGAAGAGGTGGGAAGAAAAAGGTCGATCCACGAGTCATAACAATTCTATTCATGAAATAGAAAAAAATGTTATCATAATCTACTCAGCCTATTATTGTCCATTGCTGAACATGACCTATGTTCCCAATCGATTTCTAAAGCGACCGGTCCGCTGGCGTCTGCATCCAGCAACTATCATTTCATTTTTTATAATAAGATTATAAAAAATTTAATGATATTGTCAATTACGATAAGATCTGCCTATTTATTATTGTATCGTTAAATAATGATTTACATAAATCTACACCATAATTCTGATGTATTATAAACTACTTTATTTGGCACCATATATGAAAACAGCATTGACATCACACAAGCGGCATATTTTCAAAGTCAACAAGGAGCTGCTGAACACAAATTTACTGCAATATAGTATTAATACAACAGTATACATAAGGCGTTTAAAAATTTAGTCCTTTGCGGGCGGAGTTGTTCGACGTGCAATGAACTAACGATTATGATGGTCTTAGTGGGTTCAATAAATGGGATAAACAATTAAAACTGTTGACGGACATAGTACGGCGTTACACTCGTTCGAAAATCGTAAATAATATATATTTTTTTTCAATTCACCAGAAATGAACTTCGTTACTTATGCTGCCATAACATTTTTTTCATGAACTTAGTAGATTCATGTTAAGCAAATGTTGAATCACAAAAACAAGAACCAGGGGTAGCTAATGTGCAGTACAATTTTATTTGTTTGGCGAGGTAGCGCGGCAGGCAATGCGCGCCGCATTACCACCTAAGAGTGGAATTGGATAAAACGAAGCGGCGCAGTTGGGGTAGGGGTTGGGGATGGGGAATTGAGGTTCAATCCGGTCGGGTCGGTCGCCAAGCCAGCCACGACGGCTCGGGTTCCCTGCGCAGGTCGATAGAGCGAGGCGTGGGTGGGGCCGAGCAATACTGCACGGGGTGGTGCCCTTCCCTTACACTGTCATCACACAATGATTGCATAATAACGATATAACACCTATCGCAAGCAACGTGGTGATGTTGGCAACAACGTTAAATTTAGTAAGTAATTTTAAATGCAACCGAATATATAATAACAATTGCAACGTCTTTAAAGAACTATATTGCGTTAAGAATTTGTCATAGAATCGTGAGTTATTACAAGTATTATTAGTAGTCAATCGTCTGTTATACTTTGATAAATTAATACGTATTCATAACTACGATTTAAATTTATTTTAAAGTCAATGGGACCATAAAAAATATTTAAAAATTAACTAGTAAAAACCACTCGGTAAATAAATATACAAGCGTCGATTATGGAACTTTATGATTCTGTAATCACAATAGATAAATTTACCCTTAAACCCGAACTAGGTACACATTTGAATCATTCAAGGTTTTATAAATTTCATTTTGTATAGAAATCAAATGACCATACAGGAAAACTTACTGGGAGAGTTTCTACCAAATAACCTTGGTAAAAAAACTAGTAGAACAAGGAAAGCCTGAAAAAAACTCATGGTAACATTTTATGTACGTATAATGAGTAATGCACATAAATGAATATAATAAATTAAAAAAGGCGACGCAATCAGTATGCATCATCTCAACTAACGTCTCACATTGCTATATGGCTTATTGTACACTATCAGGTGCTAGTGTCGGTGAATAAAAAAATCCAATAAAAAAATTTCGCTGTAACTGATAAATTAATAATAACCTATTTTAACAACTTACAAAATTTTATATCTATACAAAATACAGATTACATGGAATAGTAATAAATTAACGTTACTGTTTAAAATTGTGGTACACGAAGGATGGCCATTCATTTCATTTCACTTCCTGAAATACATAGCTCATAGTTCTATATGTACTCTTTGCCGTAAGATGTACTGGTAATTTTACGTCTAGTCTTATTAATATATACATTAACAGGTTATCGCTCACTATGTACATTATAATCTATTACAATGAACCTCTCTATATATATATATATATATACGTATCAACTTCCGCGCGAGTGTAGAATGAACGTTCAATACGCACCTACCATCTACATAATAATAACTACGCCGCGCACGAAGCGACATACGAACTGTCCGGCGGACACAAGTACCAAACATGCGACGTTGCCACACTTCGCGTCGCGCTGCGGCAAGGCGCCACTACATTTATCCAAGGCGAACAGAGTCGTAAGGTGTGTCGTTCGTTCGTTGCTTGGTTGGGTAGTTGGCCAGTTACTTTGAACAAGTTGCACATTGGAAGGAAATTTTCAGTAAAAATTCTAACTTGACAGTGTTTTTAAAGTACACACCCCTTATCCGCCTTACAGATTATTGCATTAAGATTGAAAGTCGTAAAATCATACATTTAGTATTGGGAAGTTAAAGCTGCATAGCATAGACTGCACATTCTATGTGAGTCATCATTGCCAAAGTACTTATGAACAAATTAAAAAGACTACGATAATGACTACATTTTTTTTGTATAATTGGATATAAGTAAATAACACTATTATATCAAAAAACGACATTAATGTTAATTAAACCATGTTTTATTGTATTTCATACGATGACTAATTTTTGATTTTGTATTCTTTAACATTCGTTAGACTTATGACTATACATACGACCTTTAAAAAATTCTTTTAAATTTCTATGTACTCAAAATATTGAAATATTTTTTATTTTTTAGTTACTGGTAAGAAAACCAAAAAGTATGAAAATCTTTTTTACAATGTATTTTCGCCCGTAGCGAGTTCGTCGACCCCTACAGCATCGTCGCTTCGCCCGCGCGTTTGTATTGCTTTTAGAGCGCGACATTGCAAAATACTAGTGGAGCAACGATTGACTGCCTGCCTGCTCGGCCCCCGCTCGTCTACTCTAGAAAATAAAATCTTTTGTAAAAGCGGTATTCCGTACAAGCAAAACAACAAACTAAACCTTTTCCAAAGTACATGACTACATGGCTAAATAACAATAAAAAAAATAGGTATATAATAATTGCAGCAATAACAAATATATTTCAGCTGCACATGCATACAAAATGTTCCAGTAATTAAGGACTGCAAATCTATGAAAAACATCAAAATTTGTGCCATCATCATTCGTATCCTGCATTCCTAGCCGAGGGCAAAAGGGGGAAAATTGCCCAACTTTTATAATTTCAATTAAATATAGGTCAGCAAAAGTTAGAGATTATGTGTTAAAAATTATAATCAATATTATAAAATTCATGGAACAACTAATGAAATTGATATCAATACCAATAAGTCCATGGACAAAGAATATTAAAAAAATTCAGAAAATTTAACTATCTAACAATTAAAAAAACAATAGTTGTAGCGGTAGCCTGTCTCTTAATAACCCCAAAACTTTTAAGGTAAGGATGTTAATATAGTACAAAAAAGCAAGAAAAACAGAAAAATATTTGTTGACTATAGAACTATGTTATGTTCATAATTTCAAATTATTAGTTTTTCATAAAAACAAATATGTTCGTAGTCCAGGAAGTATGGTAAGAAAGGAAGCCCGAGTCTTAATTTTTTTTGAAAATAATGATTAATATTTATCCTGAAATAAAATGTCAAGATAATCGTGTTCTTCATTCAACTCGTAAATTAAGTTAAATGTGGGTTCCAAAAATAAACGAATAGTCTTGTAAGTCAAATAATCTACTCGATGCTAAAATGGGATAACACACCGAACCATTCAATTTCATTTGAGTTTTATTTAATTGCATATCTAATGTTTCTATATCTTAGCCGGAAGACTTTGCCTGCCCAGATGCTTCCTCTTTAATAAATTGCTTTTGTGCATGATGATGATTCTTTTATAAATTTAAAATGTTTGGACTGATAATATTAAACACGACATAGAGTTTAGTCGCTCGTGTAAATTACTATCTTTATTCACCACTAGTAGTTCGTATTCAAGAAATATTTCATTGTTATTTGAGTAATATCACAAAATAATTTAACTAACGCGACTATTATGTTTGAGTACAATTCACATTATAATAAAAGAAAAATTATGAGAAATTTTTTTCGAGAGCCGATAATTTTTTTGTCCCCCTTTTTTTTTTAACGCGGGGGAAATCATTTTTTGTTCCCTACATTACAGAAAAGCTTTGCTATAAATAGAGAATGAGAATTAAAGTATTTTCTCTGTCATTATTAGCAACAAACTGATGAATTTAAATATTTTCATGGAATGACAACCCTAACTCTTAGAAAACTTCTAATCACAAAGAGATTTCCATCTTTTTGTCCACATTTGCATTGCTTGATGAGAAAACCATGAAATGGAAAATGTTCAAAAATTCATAATTGTGAAATGCAGAAAACCACAAAAATTGTTTAACATATTTCTTGCTTTATAAAAACAAATGGCCCATACAAAATTGTGAAACTTTGGGCACCCACAACTCGGAAACCCGACCAAATACCAACAAAATTCCAAAAAAGGGCTCTATGATCTTATCTAAACAAGATTTGTCTGTATGCCAAATTCCAGCCTTCTACCCCTTTTGTAGTTCTCGAGATCGAAAATTGTTGACGGACAGTCGGACGGACGGACATTGTCGTTTAAATAAGGATATAAGTGACATATAAGACATCCTTTCCATTCCTTATTCATGTTTGTATATAACATTTATTGCAATAACTCATAATTAATGTTTTTAAATGCAAAAAAATACCTCTTTCTTCTTTAAAAACAAATAAGGTTAATAAAAAAATATTCATATTTTTACCATGTACTGAATGTGTACCAGGGACTTAAAAGTTTTTCTCTTCATTCATTAATCAGCATGTGTGCTTGTTCATAAAGATCCTCTTAATACGGAGAAATACTTGTCAAAAACCTTTTTTCTAGGTTTTGAAGTTCTCATTTTAGTCCTTAATTTTTAGACTATACTGTCAAATTCTGCAGCTTACTGAATAGTTAAATTTTTTTTATTCGACGACGCGTCGGACATGAAAGAGACGTGGTGCTAATTAAGATGGTATACAAAGTACTATACTGTGCTCGTCGCCTTGATACAAGGTGTTAAGTCTCGTTACCCCAGTAATTTAAATAGCGTACAACCCCTTTCAAACTGGAACACAGTAATGTTTGCGCATTACTATTTGACGATAGAAATCGTAGATGCGGTGATTCCCCTACTTAGACGTTATCCAGTAACGGAGACCTACCAACAGTAAAGTTCAATAGAAAGAGATATTGTTTCAAAAAATATATGAGTAGAACTAAATCTAATAATAATGAAATAAGTTTAAGTTATGTATAATTTTAGAAAGACATCAATTAATTTTTAATAGAAGATCCTCGGGATATCATCTTTTTTTTGACATGTATGACATTTTCTAAAGATACAATGCTTCAGGTGATAAGTCAGGGTTATGTGAGATATATAGTCACTAAAACACACTCGGTGGTCATCCTCGTTGCATTGCAGATGGTCTCGAGATCTCTTACAGAATTCACAGGTGCTTCCCTACACTGCTGTTAAGCACATCCCTTGGAGAGCCTTTGCCCTCCCCAGCACTTACAGTGTGCTGCCACAGAATACGAGACCATTTCGTAATTTTAGTTCGCCCCAAGCTCAATAGTCTTTAAGTGGTCTCACCCCCAAATCCCGCGTACCTCAAACACCCTTTCAGTCGCCTAATACGACTACTACTAAAACTTACTTTAGTCCTATTTTTTATAGCCCGAGACTACATTTGACAGCTTTTGTCCGAGAGTATGATAAAGCTACGTTTTTACTTTATTGTAATTTACAATGTCATCTCGTAAAACTAAATTGTTACCCAATATAAACATTTATAAGAAAAATTATATCAAACTTTGTATAAGTAATGTTCTTAAGCGATCCCTTAACCTTTAAGGTGCAAGGGGTACATGGCTCCCCTATAAAGTTTCAGATACCATGTAGTTTTTTTTAGAAATATCGCGACAAATTTTTGTTTATATAAAACGTGTCCTCGCAAATACTACTCCATTTTTACTAACCTCGCAAGTAATGTTCTGTTTATACTAACCCTAAAGCGGACAAACTAGTTTTTTTGCATTAAACATTTCTGCACAAAATTTATATTTGCTGAGAATGGGTCAAGATACGTTTTAATATTTTGAAAACAGAATTTGTAGATTTAGTTGATTATAGAGTAACATTTTAATGTAAATTTAAAAGAGGTAAGTTTATTTTTTGGGTCTTATACGAAAATAAATAGTGAGTCATGTTTATGTAAAATGTTAATAAGTAGTATGAATTATACAGTTAGCAAACAAAAATTCAATTAACACAAGAATAAATTTTTTGCGAAACAACTGAACGCGTGTAAAAATTATTACAAATGTTACTGAAAACAGCGATAAAACCCTGCACTAAAACAGTTATAGAATTTAACATGTGTTCTGGTCCCCTGCCATTGTAAAAACTAAATGGCTGGCTGGATTGCTTCAGATTTGACGTTTTTTTTGTTTCCATTTAAAGGTTTCACTCAATTGTTTGAGTGTTTCTAGCTGCATAAAAGATTTTTTTTTATTTATTTTTTTATATTTGTTTAAAGCTTTATTTCATATCTGTTTCTCTGCGTACATAATCAAGATAACGAGAAATCTACGGATCAAAAACGTATCTGGAATAAAAGATTAGCTACACAAATTTAGGTTGTTAGTGCCACCATTTATTTCTATTTGCAGTTTTTATAGATAATATGGACAGTAATTAATATAATTAAAAAAAAATAATGAAGAACATTAAAATTATATGAAAACATAGCAGAGTATGAGTTACCAAAAAAAAATCCTGCGATTTGTAAAAAAAAAACGATAGAAACAAAAATGCTGCTAAGCAGTAAGATAACCTTAATCTGTTTGAATTTATTAAAAAAAAAGGTATAATATTTTGGATACGAATAAAATTAAAATAGATAACATTTAAAAATCATTTAAAAGTTACATTAATCTTAAAAAAGAGTCGGTAAAATGTTTGTATGGTAATGGTTGGATCCATATGAAACATGTTTTATTATATAAACCGTCTAAGAATCTCTATTACGACATTGAGTGCTATATAAAAATTTTAAATTGTTTATAGTAAAATCATGCAATGACTTAATAATAATTTAATCTGAAGCTAGCGAAACTGGAACGCACTTAGCTAGCTGAAATATAAGTTATTGTCGCGAACTTCATATTCAAGCAGCAACGATTGCCATACTATTTGTGAGAATGCAGGCGCTGTGGCGGCTCTGCTTAAAAAATGTGCTACAGAAAATTAAAAAAAGTTATACAAGTATAGTTCATAAAACAAGCTTATTTTAAAGTTTTAAGTTTCTCAAACAGTTGACGTAAATCAAAATAAACTAAACCAGCGAGGTTGAATGCTAGAAACCGCAACGCATATACTTAACATACATTAGCAATAATTATAAAAAATTCAATCGTTATATTAAAAATACACCATTAAATAGATCTTAAATAACTTGTCACGTGGTAAACAATGTTTACATAGAAAAAAAAATTATGTAATCAGTATATATTTGATCCGAACCGGCAAATAATTCACCAGCATGTACGTTTTATCAAGTCCTCGGAAACAGAAGGTAACACAAGTAAACAATACTCGAACATTACAAACACTTACATAATATAATAAAAATACAATTACTGATTAATACATTAATTATTTATTACTCAATAGCTCCAACTAGTTACAAAAAAATAGCTAACATGTTTAGCTTTTGTTGTAATACCGACTCCGGCCTCCATTATCTGCAGTCTGCTGCTATAATATTAGTTATTAATGCCCTGTAAATTAAACATTAATCCAACCGCCTCTCGGTAAGTTTTGTATTAAAATTAATTAAAAACTAATATCGAATAAGTTGATAACACTTCACGTGTGATTTCTCGAAATATTAAACAACTATCGGCGAACTGGAACAGTGTAATGAGATGTACAGACATTACAAATTTTACTCGTTCAAAAGAAGCCCCAAATTACTAATTATAATACTACAATCGTTTAAAACCAACGGCATGCACGTAAATTAAAATGTTACCGTTTAAAATGCTCTCTTATTCGATCTTCGCGTATGTTATCGGGTAAATTTCCAACCCACAGGTGCCGAGTCTCTCTAACCATCTTGCTTCGAACTCCACATTAGGAATCATTACCCGTCCGCGTCACTACGTGGCAAAAATCAATTTTGCACCCCACGGTGCTGTACACATTTTGATTTAATCACTTCTAAAATATACCATTAACATCATGGCAATCGCACAGTATACACTTATTGAAAACGACCACTAATTCACTTCACGACATTCGAAAATTCTTCACAAAACACACTTCACTACAAACACACTACGTATTAGACGCGAGCGTACTCTTCGCAGCTCTCGAATTGACAGTGAAGCCAGCATCGACGCGAGTTTGCCGATAAGCTCCGCCTTCTGACCGCTGCCGCGCAAAGTGGAGTAGGGTGTTCAGCTAAAAAACGGGTAATTCATAACGTACAAATAATTTCTTTGATTCTAAAATTTTAACAATAGTTCAACTCAACTTATTATAAATCAATTTTTTTTTATGTAACAGAAAACAAAGCTACCTTTCCTTAGTCCCTCTAAATTTTGACAGATATAATTTCTTGAGCTAGTTTCTTTATGACTTTGTGAAAAAATCGATTATTAACAACTAATTATAGTTTTAATATATCCGTGCACAAATTTATGAAAAAAAATTTAATCATTTAGCATTTAGAATGTATACCAACAACGGTCCGCTGGCCAGCTTACCCTAAAATTTTACTATCTCTTTCTTTATTTTATAGTACATCCCTTTCTAACATTACGCGAATAGTAATGGTGTGGCCATAGATGAGAATATTGCCAATATTTTAGATATTATATTAACATGATATTTATCATCATATATCTGTTAAATTTTATTAAAATAATTTTGTAAAGACTATGAAAAGTTTATCATGTCTATATGTTTTTGTTTATATCAAGATAAGAAGCGATTTACAATTCTCTAAAACCATTCCTTTAGACATCCTTCAGACTTCACCTACTACATCATTTCCCACCTCCTAGGTTGACTGGCAGAGAAAACCTGTAGGCATTAAGTCCGCCTATTGTACCCTATTTTAAGGTGTTGCGATAAAGTTTTTTAAATAAATAAAAATAAAAAATATTTATTTCTAATAAAGGTGCATTTATTTTTACGAACTAATTTTTAGTGATAGTAATACGTATTACCTCTTTTTATATAAAAGTGAGTACGTTTCATACAAAGGAAATAAGCAGTAAATGCTCGAAATATATATAAATTTAAATCTTCCAAGTTACTCAAAAAGTATGCAACTATGCTGAATTGAATTTGATAAGTCTATTTTTAACTGTACTTGAAATCTCTGTGTACGCCTCAATCTATATATAAGAACTTTGAAAAAAGACTCTTATTACAAAAAGTAACAAAAGTACAAAATATTTTCCATTTTTTCCATCTTATACTGGACCCGATTTCAAAATATTAATCTGTTAGAGTTAAAGAATACATGAAAGATAATAAAATCTATCAGACGTCTTGAATCTTCTCTTAAAATTTTATTTAATAAATTTTAGTTCCCTTAAGACTGAGAAATAAACTTATAATACAAATAAGGATAATATATTTTTAATGATTTTTACTTCTGATATGTGCCTATGTCGATACTTTCTATATAATTTATTTTTAGGCAAGATGTTTATCCTTATTAGCAAATCAAATATAAGACAAAGACATCTTTTAAAGTGAAAGTAACGCATATATCGATGTTGATGAACAAAAGAGTTGTCCAGGAGTTTAGTGTTAGTGCGAGGGTGCCAAGATGATACTCGTCTATGACAATAAATAATTTGTTTTTTTTTATTGCTTTCCAAAGCCTCCGAGAAGTTAATTTATACAAGTTAAAAAAGATTTAAACAAAACATTTATATTTCAGTTTCATTTTAAGGCGAATTGAATTTTTTTTATAAAATTTTCGTTAGGAATTAATTCGACAAATGATAAATATTTAACAAAACAACACGGCAAATTGTAAGCGAAATGAAATGATTTCGATAAAATTAGTAAGTATTACTTATTAGTTTCTATTTACAACTTGTTACAGGTAATGATTTTTGTAGTAATTTCATTAAAAGATGTTTTATAAATTTGTTTTTAGAAAATTTCATGCAAAACAGTTAACTATTACATTAATATAATGAATGTGGAAAAACAAAACACAAATAATTAATTTCTGTATAAGCTTTCTCTTATACCTAGAAATGAATTTGACAGAATGTTGACAAAGTTGTTCCTACTATGGGCATATTACGTTATCTAATTTTATGAGGTCGACACTTAAGAAAAAGATAGTTTCGTTTTAAAGAGTTGAGAAATAAAAGTTTTTGAGTTTTCACTTGAGGAAAAAGTTGTCATTAATTGAGCAAAACAAAAAAAAAATCGCTTATGACTTTGACATTTTACTCAAAATTATGTTTAAAGATAAACTTGTCATTGTAGACGACGTTCACGATGTAAATATAATGACATAAATTAGTATTAACGATATAATAAACTTGCGTGAAGTTTTATATATACCTTGGAAATTATACAACATAAAATGTTTATTAAATCGTGCGCAATTTTTAGGAGTTATAGTCGTTACATAAGGACAATAAAATGTTTTTCTTCGCAAAATTTAACTCACGACGCAATTATCCTTAGTGACAATTGTGTACAAAAATTAAAGCAGTTATGTGATGGTAAAAATGATTTCTTAAGATTATGTGTAGAGAGTGGAGGGTGTTCGGGATTTCAATACAAATTTCAACTAGATAATAAAATAGCTGCCGATGACAGGTTAAACTTTTTAAATATTTGATGTAATAAGTATTCTGATTGGGTATTTAATTATATAGATCAATGTTATTGATATACAGTTCTAAATGTTAAAATGAAAATGACAATCTGTTTAATAATAATTTCAGAAGACTTGTCTATCAAATTTGAAACTTAAATAGTTATTAGATTATCACTTTCACATAAATATTTGTTATAACTAAAATTTGTGTTCAGTATACCTGATATTCAATGATCTTAATGCCTTCAGCTTAAAATTTTTAATCTTGTAGAATTAGAGAAGAGTGATAATAGTGTCCTCTCTGTATCTATTGCATGTGTTATACAGAACAATAAAGTGAACCTCATGGAATCATTTTAATAGAACTTTACTAACATTGACTTTTCAGAGTTTTCGAGAAAGATGGTGCACAAGTAGTTGTAGATGAGTCGTCTCTGGAGTTTATAAAGGGAGCTACAATTGACTACCAAACGGAGCTCATTAGATCTGCCTTTAGAGTAGTACAAAATCCTAATGCAGATATAGGCTGTTCTTGTGGAGCTAGCTTTTCTATAAAAATAGATTAAAATACTTTCTGTATAGAAAATTTATGTACATTATATAATTATTACTGTAATAAAATACTGTAATTATAAGATTTATTAGAAAGATGATTTTTGTTTCTTACTCAAAAACTAACATATGTAATGGAAGAATTGTAAAATCATAGTAACACAATGAACTCAATCTTTTTCTATCAGCTTATTGTAACTTTGAAGCCAGTAAAACAAAACGGTTTTGATTTTAAAGTAAGTAATGATAAAAGTGTAATGTTTCAATCCATTAACTATTCAAATATATTACAGTTGTCCAAAAAATATTGTTAATATTTATTGGAAAACCTCAGAATAATTTATTAATTTTAATTTGTCATTTAATTTTAAAGGAAGTTGAAATATCAGATTTTATATGCATGATCATTATTTGAATCACAACATTCTGTTTTTATAACAACTAATTTAAACCTTTGTACTGTAGTTCAAAAAATGTTTCCTTTATTTATTAATTAAAATTTGTAAAGATCTATATCATATGCTTGTTATTAATAATAAAAAAAAATTAGTTTGTATATGTGGTAGCCTTTTACACACAGATTTATATACATCTAGAGATTTGTTTTTTTAAATAAAAATAAATATTAATTGTAATATTTGCATCCATTTTTATAAAAAAATAATTTGTAATTATTTTCAAATTTCTTATATCAGATTAACTGCCTTGTAACAGCAACATTCAATCCAGCGGCTACACATTGTGAAGTGTGGTTGGGGGTTTGGATATCTTAAATTAGTTTGGTCAGCTTGTAATCTGATATTTGAAACTTTCATCTATTATGGCTTTGATGTGTTTGAGTATTCTGAGCAAGCATGCTTCACCATCCACTACCGAATGTGGTAGTGATGATGATCTCTTAACATCTTGTGAATTAAAGTTAAGTGTTGTGATAAAAAAAGTGGTTTAGTCAGAGATAGTTTTCCTGTTGCTGTTTTAATAGATTAATTTATAGAAGGAGTTCTGTAATATTGTAAGTAAGCAATATGCTAAATAAGATTAAAGAATTTGTTTTTCATGTGATCGCTATATATTCAATACAGAAACTAAGCTCATTTTTCAAAAGTCTAATATTAACCAAATTAAAGATTAATTTAGCAAAAGACACAAGATAGAAAGATATAAAAAAGTTTTTTTAGAGACCTTATTTTACACAAATTCAATTTAGTAACGCCTTCTGAATTTTATTAGTAATGACACGTTAAGAGTTTTTGTAGGAAGGGAATTGGCCAGGTTAGAAAAATATGACAAACATTGAATAAGTCTTTACAAATGATAAGTATCTGTTGATGGAGACTGTTAATATATAGCACTGCAGCTCCCATAAATATCGCAAAACAGTACTGTGTAATCAATACTGTTGTTCGGATGTCCCATCGCTTACATAAAACACACACTTAGATTACAAACTCGTAACATTTGGAGTGATAGATACACACAAAGCA
>DWLS01005185.1:0-12991 GCA_018246255.1 Pachliopta kotzebuea | reverse complement strand
GGCGGTGAATCACTTACCATCAGGTGACCCGTCTTGCTCGTTTGCCTCTCAGATGTTATAAAAAAAAAAAAAAAATAATAGTTCCTTTAAGTTGAATGGTTTGTCTGTAGTATTTTTTACCTGGATATTGTTTATGTCTTTTAAAGCAATGTTTGTTTGTTAAAATAGCACGTAGGTAAACGTTGGCTTAGGTCTTGATTTAATGATACGAAAAACAAATAACACCAAATGAGTCTCCGCTTTAGATAACATATACGACGGCATTGTGAACGTAGGGTAAATAGTATTCAAAGGTATCTTAAAGGCGTTTTATATTATTCATCTACATCAAATTTATATTAAAAGACAAAGACGGAGAAAGGTAATCATGTTATACAAGATTCATAGATTGGTTACTCTAATTGACAGTGATAATAAGGAAATTTTCATGTTTCTCTATTTTAACTTGTCAATAATCTTTGTCTAGCAAAATGGAGCACCAATAGAATCTGAGATCTATTCAACGTTTATTTACTGCGGAATATTTTTACTGTTTTCGCTAGGAAAATTGTTTGAGTAACATTCACTTCGTTCCTAGATCTTTCACCCAACTGTCAATATTATCTATGATTAATTAAGACATTAAAGTAAATCAATTCATCTTGATGTCCAGAAATCGTTCGTATATCTGTGACGAGTAAACATTTTAGTTTTTATTTTAAATCTAACAGTAGACAATCAGACCATATCATATGACGCTGATGGCATACATGCCGTGTCGGGGGTGTGGTTGACCACACTCCTCGGTGTCGGCTGGCAGAATGTTTTGCCAATCGTGGACGTCATTCATTTGCCAAGGTCGTACTATAATGTCCGTAATAATTTATATATTAAACAATTTGGTGATAAATGATTGCTCTTTTCACTTTTGTTTTAACCCAGAGAAGTAATATGTGATTAAATACAGTCAGAAAAATATACTTAAAAGGTATTAAAACGCCTGAAAATCTTTCACTGGTGCCCGTATGGCAATAGTGTACAAATATAATATAAGTATGTAATTACAATATTTCGATGACGCTCTCAATAGGTGCAGTAATAAATTGTTAATTATATGTTTTTCACGTTGTATTTTTGTAGTGAGTTCAAAAAAATTACTTAAATTTAACAAAGTACTACAACTTCGTCCCTAAGGAGGGATAGTCTGGTAATTTGCTTAAATCGCAAGAAAAGAAATTAACAAATTTACTGATGATTGTACATGATGACCCAGACTCGGCGGGAACGAGTTTAAGTACTCTAATCAAGTCATCGTAGAGCAAGTGAAACAATTAACGTAAACAAATATTTGTTTACCACTATTGTTCATTATTGTCTTATGATTATTCTTGTATATATCATATTTGGGTTTGTGCTTATTGTACTGGACTTGTGTAGATTTCAACGACATTTAAACTCGGCTTATTGTCCCAAGATAAATATGGGAATTTGGTAAAATGATATAAGTATTTACGCAACTCCTTCGCAGATTTCTCATAACAATAAGTATAGAATTCAAAAGGCTTCTTTTATCGCATGAACCCATTTGCACCGATTTTGCTATTTAACAGCATGTTTTCTCACTTACTAGTCAAATAAAAAAAAAATTCATCGTTTCATGGACATAATATGCCGTCACCCAAACGAAGGTCTATTATGTAAATAGTTTCAGCATTGCACGACAATATTATATGCTTTATTTAAACCAAGTGCAAACAGACTGCGTTTGTTCTTTGAATACAATAACTAGTCTCGCCAGTTCCAATATTACGTTATTCACTAGTCGCAAGTTCAACAAATAAATGAACCTTATTTATTGTAACAGAACTTCAAAATAATTAAATACAATTTTGTAAAGTACTATTATAAATCTGAGATATTGTTGTAATTAGACATTTATTGGGAAACTAAACAGGCATACTTTTAAAAGGGTGCTAGGATTACATTATTAATGATATAACAAAAAACTTCGTCTGCAAAAATTACTAAATGTACTTTTACGTATCCATATTTATATATCTATTGTAAAACATGTATTAATAACAAGTACTAAACTTTATTTCTTGTTTGATTGCTAAATTTTCCAATATCTAAAAGTTAATTCTGCTTACACCTAGAGACAATGCATACACTGCATATATAAATAAACAAACAGATAAATATATCATAAATATCTTTATTTTAATTATTAATATAAATGTTTGATGAAATTATTATAAATATTTCTTATATCGTTTTAAATGTGCGTATGAAATGTAGTTTGTTTACCAAAGCCAGACTGCGGTGCTCGTCATTTGGTGTCGGTCAATTTTAGATGCATGTAAACTTTTATATGCGCGTGCCAATTTTTCGCATCCGACGCCCCTCTCCCCTTGTCCCCCGGCTTTGCCTCCGCCCCCGCGGTCCTGCATTCACGCGGACCTCTTTATTTATAGATTAAGCGTGACATTGTTTTATTCGCCGCAAATGAATAGCATTGGTACTTTTCCACGAGAAAATTATAAACTCCTCGATTATAAGAGATGAAAGTGGTGAAAATATTCCCTTAAGGAAATTTTATATTATGCCTTAACGGATCTGACTATTAATAGAGTAGAAATAGATGAACTACTAACAGGTTTTTTCATGACCGAAATTAACCTTGCAAAACTTTGATTTCTTTTCGTTTCTTGAATTGCGAACTCTTTTGAAGGAAGTGTCTTCGGAGTTTACTTCTAATATTTTTTTAATTAAAGTACGTATGCTAATAAATTTTGAGTGGTGTATATAACAAACATAAAATATCGTCACAATTAAAATCTCTTCGACGTCGGCTTAGAAAAATTTGGAGAAAATAAAATGTAATAGTAAAGCTGGTTACTGTAGTTATTTATAATTTTTATACTCCTCTGTTCTGAATGTATAGAAAAATTCCTTTAAAATAAAAATTTTTCAGGATAAATAAAAGTTTTGCGTTGTTTTATGAGATATGCCACCATTTTTAATATTTTTATGTGAAAAATATTGTTAGTTGTTTATATACACAGGTGATTATGATGAAGTTTTAATCATGTTCTAGACATTCTATTACACCTCGTAATTTATGATTGATAATAGGTGTTTGTAGTGAGTGGGTCGAGAGGGGAGCGCATCGGGTGCACTTTCTTTGCCAATACCCCGTCTCCTCTCCATCAGTTGGCCTCCTCCCGTGTCCCGCGTCGCACTCCCGCTGGCCTCCGACCGGCTCAAGTGCTAAACTAGATATCGGTAACATTTATACGGACATTTATAATTTGTGCATTACGAATTGTTCATCCTGTGGACTGCAAATGAAATGGATTTACGGGTGAGTGTTTTTTTAAAATAGTTAATATTTAACAAAAAAAAAAATAAAAAAACCTGAGTGTTTCTCTCAAAAATAGTTTAATAGTTAATATAAAATTAAATATTTACGAAAAAATTGTCTGAAACACTGTCAATTTAATAATTTCAATTTGAGCCTTCCTTCGCCATTGTATTAAAATCTCAAAACTTGTAAAGATTTATTTTGATTTTCAGCTCATTGCTTATTGACTTGATCAGAACTATCTCTGTTTATTACATTAACAAAACAATGTAATTTATAAACTGTTATTTAATAGCACGGACACAGTCCCGTCAAACTACATACGACGTTTATTTATTGATTTGATTATTGCTGTTATCGGAACTTTCCTTTGGTCATGCATATATTTTTATACTTTTGTAAACACAAATAATAAATTACATTGACCGATTATATATAAATCATTCTTGTTTTTTTCGATCGCATATTTAACTGTTGAAGAAGCCCACTTTTTATGAAACATTAATATTCGCAATGGATGAACAATATCAAATGTTTTCTAATTTATAATTAGAGTTAAATAATATCTGAATTTCCTGTAAATGATTACTTAATGAATGGTTTACAAGAAATACATTGTTCATATAAATATAAAGGAATTATTCTGGTTTCTAAATATGTTTAATAAAAACATCGACATGTTTAAAAAAAATTTCACCCACTTTACGTAAACACTAAACGTGGTGTCTAACGTTTTGTTGATTTTTATTAGTCATTATGTTTATTATAATGATTTTCACTAGACATAATAATTATAACTACAGAAGTTTAATTAATTCTCATTAATTTTAAGTAAACATAAGCGAATAATTTTGTAATTAATTGGATAGAGCAATATAAATAAATTACCTTGTATATACATAGCAAATTAGATATATATAATATATTACATTTGTTAAAACTTTACCTATTTTAATCCGTTAAGAAAATTTCATAACATGTTTTTTTTGTATACATAGAGTTAGTTGAAATAAACTAAAATACATTGGGTTTTTTCTTATTTATTACTATTGTAAATACGTAATTATTTGTATTACTTTTTCTATACGTTTATTATTATTTTCTTTTCTATTTACTAAAAGTTTTAACAATTTTATACTATTGGTGTAGACGAGTTGCGGCTTAAAAATGTATGTGTTTTAGATTAATTTCTTAAGTTGCATAGTACATTTAACATATCTAAATTCGATCTAAAACTGATTATTCTATTTAACCCTTTGAAGGTGACATTATAATTGACCTTAATTTCATATAAACTTGGGGGACAATAAAGCCGAAGATGTTAAAGCGTGCTCGGCCAAAGTATACTTGCTCTTACATGTGACAGATGGTACACAGCAATGCGATTGCGGAGGTTTATTTGCTATGTGAGGGTCGCGAACAAACATATTCAGAAAACCTACCACTCTTCAACCTCCACCACATGTGGTCTAGGAATCGAACCGAAGACTGTTACAGAAGCAGGTAGATATATAATTATGTAACCATTAACAACCAGGTACATTATTTTACTGAATGTAGAGACGGAGACTAGAAAATTCAATTAATTTATCAGAGTCTTCAGCTTTGAAGGGAATTAAATATATAGCGATATATCGAATGTTGTCTATTCGTTTGTTTGTGTTCTCTGATAAATGTAATCGTTAAAGAAATTTTATTGCAAACGTATAATATTTATATATTGATACGGATGTTTATATCTTATACGTTTATTTGTGTTTTTATCTATATTTATGTTACATGTTGTAGGTTCTTATTTATTACATTCCCTACCTACTGATGATATTACAATGAGGTTTTAGCGTTTTTATTCAAATAGAGAAATTTATTATGATTTGTTAACTGTAACATTCTTGATTGTTAATCTTACTAGGTTGATTTTCAATACATGAGAACTTACATTATTTTTCTTTACTACTAAGTCATATATAAGGTAACATATATTTATTATATTTTCATAAATTAATCATAGGCACAATTATTATAAATATCAATATAAACTCATCAGCTCTTATTTGCGAGTATTTGTTTTGGTTACTGATATTATTTATTCATAGGTATTTGTGACAAGTTTACGTTTACATTTTTTTTAATAAAAGTTTTTGTTTTTTGTGTAGTACTGCAACGCGTCATTAAAAAAATCACGTGATTAAAGATTTAATTTTTGTATTAATGTACTAAGTAATAACAGAGACGATGATCATAATGATATCGCTCCTGAGTACGGGACCCTAACCTTTGAACTTAACAGTACTTTGCTTATCTTATTACTCACCACTATTACTAAAGGAAAGCAAAATAAGTTTACTGATATGAATGTGTTGTAAAATTTAGTTTACTACGGTAATAAGTCGCTATTTTATTTGAAAACAAGCTTCAACGGACAGAGGGAAAGATCGGCGACTTGAAATAGTATTGTACCGTATAATAAAATCACCGTTAATATATTTCAAAATAAAAGACTAGAAACTTAAATTTCAAAGATGAGCACAGATGATATAGATAAGTAAAACTCGATGCACTTCTGTATTGTGAAATTAATGTGTATCAATTGATTGTGTATCACAGGCAACTTAACAGTAACCATTAGCCAATAGAGGTCCACTGTTGGGCATAGGTTCTTTCCAATGATCGCACGGTTTTGCGTCAGCTTTCGTGCCCTTACAGGACATCATTGGTCAACTATATACAGGACCTTCCAGTACTACGACTAAATGTTCATAACATAATAGTATCTTTAAAGTAGCGGGAATAAATCTCCGTTTTTACTAGTAATGAAAGTTTTGGTGCATCCGAGGTGCTGTTTGTCTGACACTGTTATTAAATGTTTTTGTAGTTTAGACCTTACAGGTTATATCTTTATCAATAGTTTTCTGTCGTTTTAACTATATATTACCGATTCCAATAAATTTGTTAGACATGGGTTGCATTACATTTTATTTACAGATTTAATATGTTTTTGTTTACACAATCAAAAGTTTTGTTAAAGAACGTCAATATTGTATGCAACTGCTTTTTATAACTTTTTCTTGTTAAAGTTCTAATGCGGCTGCGGAACCTTGAAAAATTACAATGTTATTGCTTTGAAAAGTTGATTTACTATACGTGTTAAATGTAAATACATTTAAAAAGTTGACCGTGTCCCTCTTTATGCATCTGGTGCTCATTACAAATGCGGTTGGATTTAATTTATTTGTATTGCAGAGGTTGCACTCCTCTTGGTGATACCGCCTTTACACTATGTGATTGTCCATATAAAGTTGTATATATTTGAATGTAATTATGCTTTGCATTGACATGGCTGATTTGAGAAATCCTTCGAGGAGAGATTACTTTGCAGGTAATGAGAGCTCCATGTTGGAGAACTAGAAGATAGAAGGCAGCTATAATTGTACAGTGATTTATAACTTCATTGAAATAACAAACAAAAAAAATATTTTGCCTGTATCTTAACCTTCTAAGCTTTATTTAAATGAGATCATTAGCAAAAATTTACGGGCACTTCCGTCTTACTTCTTTCGATTGGTGGTAAGTGTCTGTTGCTGGAATCTTAGGTACAAACACAGCTGCACATTCATTCTACTGAAGAGCCATCTGCAAACACACATTGCTGTGTTCCGGTTTGACTGTTAGCTAGTGAAAGTTTGGAGGAAGTTGCACTGTGTAAACATCCTAATTGGTGTCTTATTGTTATTGGTCAGACGTATCATTTACCAATATACGTACGCAAATCTTACTCGTCTAATCGCTTCTTTCTATAAACAATTGTCTGAAAATGTTACATTAGTTTGTGCTGTAGATTGTATGATGTTTGTATTACTGTACGAATATACCAAGAGTAGTATGAAGGTATGAATGAAAGGTTGTTTTGTCTCGTATGGTCACGCTGTTCGCTCGTCATGCTGCGCTGCGTCATTCTACTGTGGGTGGGTCTTACTTTAACTCTAGACAATACATATTTCGATTGTTAACACGCAATTTAAGTTTATAGTTAAGTCGTCACAGTTAACTCGTAGTGCATTAAAATGAACGTACGTAAATACTTGAATGTTCAATGGCAAACTACGGCGCATTTTGCTGCAGCTTTTCTGTGAGTAACTGATGAAAAGGTTATCCTTGGTTATTGTTGTATTTATTTTGAGCGTATATAAACCAATAAAACTTTATTGAATATCATAACTTATAGGTAATACATCGTTCAAAATTCTATGGTACCACCTTTGTCTAGTAAAGGATAACTATACAAGATAAAAAATACACTTGGTCTCAAATTTGCACGAGTCCTGCGAGATGGATTAACTGCTTTATTTGGAAATAACTAACAATCTACTTTGTATAAATTAATACTTTTTTATTTTTGTGTTTAAAACTTTTTAATAAAGGTTACTAAAATAAAGTTAATTTAACCTTGATAATTAAATATTTCGCCTAAAGTATGAACAATACAAATTTGTGTTCATAGTCAGTCAGAGATTTTAACATAGTCTACTTCTTGCATTCAGGGTCATGTTACATAAATTTATTTAGTGAGCGTTTTCAAAACGGGCTTTTAAAAAACTCTGTTTAAAAAAATGTCTTGAACAACTTACAACAAAAAAGAGATGCCTTTATTGAATTTTTGTGTATGTTGTAAATGTTTTATAAGTTAACTGTATATATAAAATTGTTGTATTTACGAAATGAAACGGTTACTTAGTGGCAAATCTATTTGGCGGAGAAAAAATGCGCAATATAGAAACTGTAGAAACTATCTGCTATATTTCGCTGTGTCGTTAAAGGACACCGTGCGGGCTCGTATACGTATAACGTTATAAAGCCGTTGACCCCAGCACGCGTTAAAGAAATTCTTCTTAATTTACATATTTCTTTTCTTTATACTTTCTATTAAGATTCTGATTGGAGATCACGGTAGTAGAATTCATAATATCCATGGCAGATCTTCTTCAGTTCATTTTAAGAAGAGGGTGAAGCATTTTTTATATATTATTTATATGTATTATGTATTTTGATTTGGTTTATACAAATGTTATTGATGCACAGCACCCACACACTTCTTCAGTTTATGGTTTTTTCTTTGCCAGGATTCGTAGAACGGAAACTCATGTTTAGTAGACCTTCATCCATACAATATTTGTTAATTTTTAATAAAATTAATAGAATACTTCTTTATGTAAAATGTCTGACTGATGATTTTTAATTCGCAAATATTCTAAGCCCAGGGTCTGTTTTATTATAAAGATTAATATATATTTACTCTGTTTATTTCTTATATCTTTTATCTATACGGATGTAGAGTACAGGGAAGCGTGATAATATTTACTTACTATGAACTTTAACATACATATATATCATTTTACACGTCTTGTTCATGTAACATGGCATGTATTATGTATATTATTCTCTACATATATTAAATCATACAATTATAATCTCTTATACTGACTTGTCAAGAATACTTCTTGGTGTCCATTTAAATAGTATTATTTGTGGCGAAGGAAATCTAGTGCTTACCAAATTCGTATTCAAACTATAATTAATTACATTGACGAATTAAACACGGATTAACGCTTAATTTTTAAGTTAAAACTAAATTTTTTAGTAAATAAGTGTTTAACGTTATCATAAATACTTTTAAATTTAGGTGTTTGCTAGTGAAAAAAATATCAAAATAGATTCGGCGGACACGAAAATGTCATAGGCAAACAAATTTTAATATATTATAAGTATCTCATTTCTCATGCTGTTTGCTTAATATATTTTTATTTTAATATTACAAACAGATACTACAGTTTCTTTTTTTGTCTTAATAACAATAGATGTTATAAATTATATAAGATCGTTAATATTTGAAACCATTAGACGAATAATCAAACACATATTATACAAGTACACAATATTATCAAAGAGGAACGTTTTTTGTAATTTTCTTAATTACATTTGCCGATGCATATATCTATTTGTGAGATATATAAAATATAATTGAATATATAAAGATCTATACTAAATTTGATAAACATGTTTTACTGCAATTATTTATATTTTTAGATGTATAGAAACTAAATAAATAATCGTACCTGATGTATCGTTTGCATGGTTCGATTTGTTGACAATGGCCAAATATTACATAATTTTTAAATATCTATGTTTTAAATATACGTTAGTATGTTTACAGCATGTATAAAAGTTGGCATCAGTGGACGGGATATAATTAAAAGTTACGCAACATTGCGTAAAAGTAATATAATTTTTTATATCTTTTGTTACAAGCAGTTATACTTGTTCGAAAGTCTATTAACGAACATGCATATTATTCTTATTACTTAAACAATTTATAAAGTATATATAACTTTTTTGGCACAGATTTTTTTTAAACAATTCAGTTATATTAAAAAAAAAAATTGTCGTGGATTTGTCTAAATCCTGCAACTGTTCTAATACTGAGAAATGTTCATTATGTATTTATGAAAAGAACCTTATTTTTATATATAGTATATGTTGTTGCTCTATTAAGTAGGAAATTAAGAAATTGAAGTTCCTTACCCTTTCGGTAATGTTATATTCAAAGTCAAATAATGAAGCGTGTTATGTTCGCATTACATCGATTATAGAGAAACTATTTCAGTGAACATTGATTCGGCTGGTGGCCAAAGCGAAAATGTTATATTTACGAGATCAGCGGACGTACGTAAAATTTTCATGGTGTGCCCATTTAAAAACATTCAATGCCTCGTGATCTTTACGTGATTTACGTCATTGTAAATTCAACGAGGGATTTTGTTTAGATTAGATTTTTAACTTTACTGAGAAATAAAGGCAATTAATAATTTTGAATAATTCTAAACAAATTAACTGTGGTAAAAATTTTGTTTATAGAAATAATAAGATGGTACGCAATTATACTTATATAATACACATTATATACTTTACAAAAAAATCTGCTAGTCTTCAACCGAATTCATAATTTTTTAAAAAGGTCGAAATATATAAGAAGTTAATAATGATTAATAACATATAACACCGATCATGGATCATGTCCAATGTAAGCCACATTTCGTTGATTATAGCTGCTATTATCGCTATAAATGAAATGATAAATAAGGAATGTCATAGATTAAACTAGATAATGCTGTATGTCTAGTCCGCTTGTTTCAAGTTCAAGGATTTCACGGATGGATTTCACGTCGGAATTGCAGGTAAGGAGCGTGCGGATGTACTGGATGAAAATGCTGCGTTGCATAAAAAATCAGCATCTGACTACTATCAATGTCCCATTCCTTAAGTAAAACATGCACTTAGATTACAAACTTGCAATAATTGGAGTGATAGATACAAACAAAGCAATGTAGCGGCCGTAACAGAAGCATTTCTTCCCAATATCGATAAAGCATATACACTTTTAAAAAATATAACGTTAAATCCTTTTATTGTTCACGCTTTAACTGGACACGGGGACATGGGTTAATACTTATACAAGTTTAAACGCAAAGACGTACTTTCTTGTGCTTGTGATCCTAACGTTCAAGATAGTGTATTATGCACCTTCTTGTAGATTGTCCAAAGTATTTAAGAGAAAGGACAGATATCGAGATAAAATTGAACAAGAAGATAAGTAAAGAAAATCTAAGTGAAATAATAATGTCACATAATAAAGAACTTTTAAAATTAATGGAGAAGATTACACAACATGCTCTTAAAACAAATAAAAATAATTAGCAAGTAACAATGTATATTTATAGGCCTTCGCGATTAGTTGTTAACAATTATAAAATTACAAAAGTATATTATAAGCAAACAAGATCGCCGACCATAGTCCGAGGAATAAAAGAAAAAAAAACAAAGTTCAAGGTACAGTATTTCTTATATTATCATTGAATAATCAAAACATAATTTTAAAGGAGAAAACTTTTGAAAATAATATCTAAAAAAAAGATACTCAAAGTTACCAATTCTTTTTTTACTTCAATACGACTTTTCTTATTATTAAATAGATCAAATGTTATTCATTGATATTGATTATGATTTATATTCTGTGTTCTTTATTTCTCGTGCTATCGTGAAATCGTGAGAAGGTACTAGGGTCAAATAAATCGTGGTCGACATCTTTTATCTGCGCGACCTTAGATTACAATACCCGGTCGTGGCCCATAAAGTCGCGCCGAGCGGGCCCTACCCGGAGGAAATGTGTGCAGTTCACTCTCAGAGGTCTAAGTAATCAGGTGCTTAACTAATACACATAAATTATTATTTTTACATAACAATGATCCTCTATTTCATTCGATCTTAAATAACAACGACTCCCAAGCTGAGAACAAAATATTCTGACCCCAATATCTATTATCACTTGACGAGTTTGATATGACTAGTACCTGCCTGGTTCTCTATCTATAGAATTGCATTGATTGAGTTTGTAATTGAATTGTTAGTGGCGTTAGATTTTGATAAAATTTGAATTTACACTAGTGTTAGTCGATCCTTAAATGGCTAATAATTGAACCAACCACCAATTTTTTTAATAAATAAATGCTGATTCAGATTCCTTTACAAAACGCGTAATGTTTTATTATATAAGTTGTATTCTTTTTATTAGCTTATTAGTTTTATTCTTTATCTAAGGCTAGGACGTTCATGTGTTGGGGTATAATATATTAAGGGGAGTGGTGGTAGTGATGCATTGCATTCATCCCCCATTTTCATGTATGAATAAGTGAACTATCAGTTTACCTCATTAAATACAAAGACTTTTTTTTTGTACAATCTAGTCCTATACATAGAAAGTTAGTGATCAACAAGCTCCAAGACAAGATGAGTGTGCAATTCTGTTTAAACTTCATTTTCGTTTACCATCAGGTGGTATCGTGGTTAAGCGATAGTCTACGTTAAACTGCAGAAAGGAAAGAAAATGAAAAAGTAAAATACAGGAAAACAAAATAAATTAAATTTAAGGGATAAATTATTATGATTGATATTATTAGTAATAATATTTGACTCTGGTCAAATTGTAACAGGGTTCTTTTCGTTAAAGCATCTCTTACTTTTGCAAGGTTAAAAAAACCCGATCAGATAATATTGAAGATATTATGTTAAGTGCTATTAATACTTTTAAAATAATGATATCTTTGCTCTCCATATAAGGCAGAATGCATTTTTATTTATGCAAATGAAGAAATTTTAGTGTCTGCAACAACTTCTGTAGAACAGCTTTATTTATTGTTTGTATTTGTGCAATAATATTTCACCTTTATGATTCGCTCATCTATTCTAGTAGTTTTAGTTTGATAAAATTAATCTCCGAAATGTTTAGACTGATATTGTCAGAACTTGCTCTATTGGACGAGGACATTACAATACATAACTTAAGCGAAGCTAAGAGCTATAAAAAAAAATCAATTAAATTATTGTATTATAAAAATCTCATTAATGCTATGATATGTTTTTGTGCTCACATTAATTTAGGCGTTGAAATAACAAATACAGCTAAAATAATACACATTCAATATGTCGCCTATCCAGTTCAGGTATAAGTATTTCTTAATCTTCCAAGCTGAGCTCTTTGCTTTACTCAAAGCAACAGAGTTCGCACAAAAAGTAAAAGATAGTAAAATTAATATC
>DWLS01005184.1:0-12991 GCA_018246255.1 Pachliopta kotzebuea | reverse complement strand
ACTACGTAACCTAAAACAACATCCATAATTAAATAATTACATTAAATAAATTGTACACCAACTGAAACTACTTAAAGCATTAAATTGGTGTCAGAAAAACTAAAGTAATGTAACTAAAGTTGTAATGTTACAAGCTTAAGGAATTATTATAGTATCATAATAAAAATATAAACAATGTTACAATCTCAATGAGTCACTTGGTACATCGCAATTAATTTGAAAATGAGTACTTCCATACACAAGCGGGTTGGCCGTCGAACTGACTCATAGGCTATTTATTTTAAGGCCAATGAACACCAATTTTAAATACAAGTTAAATAATATTGCATGCCTTTTAGTTACTTAAAAGTCCGTTTAACATCTCGTCTGACTTAAAGTTGATGAGATTTAAAATAGCATTGAATTTGTTAAGCAAAAAATGTTCTTCCCTCAATGTACTCAGCTTAATTATTTTCCGTATTGTGTTCATGGTAAGATGAATATAAAAGATATGCGGTTGAAAAAAAACATTAAAAAGTATTTCGCGATCTTTCTAAAGTGAATGAATATATCTAATTTTTATAAAAAATCATTTTGTATCAATGCAAAAATAAATAATTAGGTTCGTTCTTTTGATAACTGTATAATAATCATTTGTAAAGATATTATGCTACACATTAACAGTATATTAATGTTATTTTAACTTTCTTTTAACCTACCACAGTACCTCCCACCTCCTAGGTTGACTGGTAGAAAATGCTCATCGACATTAGGTCCGCCTTTTAGAACATTTTTTAAGGTAAAATAATAAACATTTAAATAAATAAAAGTCAAACAATTTATACATTAAGCATTTAACACTAATTACATAACTATTGGTATCTATTTAGATATTTAAAGACTGTTAATATGAGTATAATGGAGTGTATGATGAAACCTAATAAGTTTAATATCATTACGACCTCTGGAGTAAAGCCAATATAATAAATACATTGCGGGGCATATAAACTGATGGTGCTGGCACAGTTTCAAATTCGTTTAGTTTATAAAGATGCAGCGTAGGTTCAATAGGTGGTTTGCCTGTTAATAAGTTGGAAAATAAATTATAAATTGATTGCAGATATCATCATATTAATCGATGGACGTCCATTGCAAGCTCTCTAGTAATCTATTCCTCAAAACATGGTCTTGTGCTATGTGAATCCAGGGTTTTCCTGCAATTCTTTTTGTATCGTCTGTTCACCTAGTGGGAGATCTGCCAAAACTATGTTTTCCGATGCGTGGTGCAATTATAAAGTTTGTCGGATCGACCAAACCTTAAATAATTGCAGACATGGGGTCAAATAATGTAGTATTAATTATACATCTTGTTTCCAAAAACATTTTTTAAATACTAGACAAAATAATGTGAGTGGAGCGGCGTTAGATCCGCTGAAAATTTTCCATCTTTTACAAGAGGATCAATATGAAAAGTCGCGATGAGAAGAGTGAGAATATTACTAATATAATATTTAAATATCTGCTGTAGTTATTATTTGATATTTTATCAGATGAACCAACGTTAATGCAATATTTATGAAGGGTGGTAATGTGAAAGCGATTGGACAGGAAGCGGTGGCAGACGAGACGGCTGCAATGAGATTACAGCACAGCCCCGCATCAGCCCGCGGGGAAGTGCACGGCGCACCGGACATGGCGTCGCGCCGCCTGCATTTCCCGCCACTTCACTACACTTTTCATTTAAATATGATTTAAATATGCTATTTAATGGAAATTCAACATCAAAAAATATTAAATTTTTTTTACTGAACGAGACGAGGTTCACTTGATAGTAAGTAATACGCTCGCTCATAACAACGCGACGCTGGTTAAGATGGATATACACAACATAGCACTCGACGCTTTGAGGCATAATGTATTTCTGATTTGATTGCGCGGCGATATTTGGCATTACCTTCTTTGGCATCCGTTACATCGCTTTGTGCTTCCTTATGAATCTTCTAAAAATCATATTTCGAAACATAATAAAAACAGTGATCTATTGGAAGACTTTTACGAGAGAATTCGGACGTTCAGACTTCACCAAATTTCCCTAACACTACCCATCATGTAAGTGAGTAATATTTAAAGTCAGTAGATAATGATTTAGTCATGTTCACTTCGTGGTAAAGTGATATTACCATTTTTATGCGAGTTAGGTCTTTGCAATTTATTATAATGCGTTACGCATAACGGTCAATAATGTCTTATAACCAACAACATTTACTAAGTCATAACTGGTTTTAGCGAGGCAATAATACAAGCGTGCCTAATATAAACAAATTCAGGTTATGGAATATATGCATCTATAATATCACTGTTTTTATGTAAACAAATAACAAAGCGAAGCTATTGAATTAAAGAAACATTACAAGTTATTTTTTCTGCTAAAACTTTACATTACCAAATACGGTCTACCTCAATTTCGCATTTATTTACATTGTAAGTTTTTTCTTTGTTTCAAATGTGCGTTTTTCCATGAAACAACAAGAGCAGGACGTTCACCTGATAGTAAGTAATACGCGTCCACCCATACTTATACGGCGCTAAGACAATAAACACTTCATCATATTTTGTTCATAGCTTTGGGATGCAAAACATAAAACGTCGTTAGTTCAGTAGTTTTATTAACTAGAACGTCAACAGAGCACAGTAATGTTTTTACACTACCGTTTGACGGCAGAAATAGGCGTTCCGGTGGTACAATTACAGACGCTATCCGCAAACAGACACCTACTAGCAAGGTATAAATCAGTTATTTTGCAACAGGGAAAGATTTTTTTATTACACTAAGGAAATTGTTTAGGAACTTAAATGACAGATTTATTGTCTATATATTTAATAAAATATTCCAACATTTTGGTGCTGAATTGATTTCGATTTTACATATTGTAATTTTCGGCTTATATACAAAGATAATTAGCGTTTCTTATGAAAAACCAATGTCATTTGCCGAAGTTGATGATGACGCAAATTTGGCATAAAAAATATAAATAACACTTACAAGTTCTAAATGAAATCTTAAACGAGAATATGGTAAGCCGTTCATGTAATAAATCCTAACGAGACCAAGAGGGAAATATATATATGTCCCGATACTTTTAATGAATGCTACTCTGTCCCTCGAAGAGTGTCCCTTCCCACATGATCTAAAAGGGTCTCTCTTTGAAATGAAAGAAATAGGCTTCGTATACGTATCCTTATCGCGTACCCCGTAACATAAGATGGCGTCATGTTTGGGTTTTAGGAAAGAAATGAAAGAATAACAAGCTCAGTTTATATAAGCACACAAATGGTGTGCTCAGTGTATTATTAGTAATTTGAGATTTTCATGAACGTCCGCCGAAAAGCAACGTCGATAAATCATAATATTATAAATATGAACACAAACAAATTTACGAGATTTTTTTTAAAACACTAATTGTGTCATATATGGCAGACAGATAAGAATATCTTCACTACCACTATAACTACCGGATGTTGTAAATAGATATTAAGACGGAAAGACTACAAGAAACAAGTCGGAAAGACGACGCATGCGCAGTCTTATTGTCCGGGTCTCTATTACCTTATAAGACCAGAATGTGCTGGAATAGCTAAGGTGCTAATTTTCACGCTTTGGACACAGAGGCAATGAATACGATTCTCAGTGAAATTTTTCTTTTTCTCTTCCACAGTGCTAATACTGACCTTTCATATGTCTTTACTAGCAAGAGCTTTTATTCGAAAGACTTTTTATTTCGGATTTCTTGTCTCCTTTTCTTAGACTTCATTTTATCCTGAAAAAGCGTTTAAGTATTTTTCCGGATTAAAAGTTACAAGCGTTATGGAGTATTTTCGACAGTATATTAATCTCTTTTGCGATAACGCAATTAGGTAATAGACTAAATGGCAGCAATTTTTCCTATGACCTTTAAAAATAAGCTGTACTCTCAAACTTGAATACTAATCATTTTAATTACCTCTAAAACTTGTGGTACCATGTTCAGCAGTGGACATAAATAAGTTTAAATAAAGGATATTTATTATAAAAAAAGCAATACTTGAAAAGGTACGTATAATTATTTTAAAATACTTTCAAAAAGAAAACAGGCTCGTAAAGCTAGTTTAAGATTGACTTTGAGCTGAATTTCAATATCGGTGCCAAGGCATACGTACTACGTTAATCAGTTAATTTCGTCCAATACCATTGTCACATTGGCCGAATGTACCAATTGGCGCCTTTTAGGACAAGGCTGTCCTACTTACAGTCAATACATTACACATTACGATTCTTGGAATAAAAGTATCCTATTTACAAAGTAATATATTAAACGCAAAGGACTACAAAGTCACTTGACAGAGGTATACAGATGTTCATCATTGGTCTTACAACAAAGTAAGTCTAGTTTTACATTAGTTTTCATAAAACACTGTATCCTTTTTCTTCTCTAAGACTTTTTTATTTCTGCCCTTATTCAATTATCCTTTTGGTAAGGCCTTTTCATAAAGCCATTCAGACTTAACAATAGTTTCAGCAAAAATCTGGTTAGTGATATATCATTACTTCCTAAAGAAACTTACGTCCGTTTTGTGTCTCTTAAATCTCTGAAAAAGTTATGAAAAAATAATCTATTGCCATTATTAACGTCAGCCCTTAAACTAATAGCATTTACCTTTAATAAACCATCAATATATTTATAATAAGAATAAAAATTGTTAAGTGAAAGTAGCTATTGTATTTATTTACTCGCACATAAAGAATGATACTCTCACACACTAAGCAATTAAGATTTTTACATACAATAATATCGTGATTTAGACAACATAAGATAAAATATGTTTAACCTTATTTCACAATTGTTATAATATAAGAAAGAAGTCATATTATAATTAAAAATTAATTTAAAATCTCCATCAGTCGAACATTTTTAGGTTATGCTAAAATATAATAAGCAAAAATGTGAAACTAAGCAACAATATTTTAAACTTTTTCTGCACATGGTATCGCACCTTTTCTTTTCGAAGCGAAAAGACTAGAAACACGATCACCTGATAAGTAAGTGATAAGTTTGCTCATAACCAAGTGAGGGTAGTTAATATACACGGCACGACATCGCGCTCGTTGCTTTCAAACAGAATATAAGAAGTCTCTTTATCCCAGTAATATTACTGGCTCACAAAGATACCGAAACACAGTAATGATTGTATACTACTGTTTAGCAGTAGGAATAGGAGCTGCAGTGACAACTAGATGGTCTCCAGTAACAGAGACCTTCAACCAGAAAATACAGTTAAGTAAGACACAGACCGGATATTTTATTTTGACCAAAAAAAAAACATTTTTGAACAATGGCAGAAAGGAACAAAAGAACTTTTATCAAATGGCAGACATCTCGTAGCATAAAGAATTTTAATAAAGCTGCAATCTTAATTACGAAGGAATATTTCTTATTAAGCATACACAAATAAAGGAGGATTATTATTTAGACATTGAAAGGTACTAAAACTGACAATTAAGATACAGGAACAGAGAGACAACACAATGAATATGAGCTTTTTTTTTATTCGACAAAACAAAAAGGGCATTTACTATATGATGGTAAGTGATACACTCGTCTATTAACTATGTGGCGCTGTTTAAGAAGGTATAAACAGTACCACATTGCGCTCGGCCCTTAGAACCATAAGGTATTAAGTTTCGTTACCTAAATAATTTCACTAGCTTACAATACCCTTTAAGCCGGAACACAGTAATGTTTGAACACTGCTGTTTGGCGGCAGAAATAGAAGTTGTGGTTGGTACCTAGGTAGTCTCCCGGCACCAGAGAACTATCGACAGTGAAATTTGAAATTCATGAAAATTTCATGATGTAATGTCGAATTGAATGTTATTAAAATAAATTTTCTCTTTTGAAAAAATGTTTGTGTTGGTGTTTTCGATAGACGGCACAGCTAAGTATGATCGCATCAATTTCTCGATTTGACCTTAATTTCTCAAAACACTGAAACGACTGAGTTCATTGAATTGTTTACGAGTTCGAAGTGAGTACTTCGTCGTTTCCACCATTTGTACGGCATTATTCACAACAATCAATTATATTCTGCTTTTATATACTAATTTAACCATTGCAATTATCATTATTCATAGGAATATACTAAGTCGTAACATGTCATCTTAATCCAAAGAAAAATCATATGATTCATATATAACAATATTTTAAAATAAAAGAAAATAATGATTACAGTGAAAAGGAAACAAGGATAAGAGGTGATGATGATAATGATGTTTCCATTTTAATATATTATGTATTCCACACAAAGTATACGTACATATAACAATCGGAAAGCACTACTACATCTTTTAACTAGATGTTAGCTAGTCATTGAGAGGGAATTTAAAGTATTTTCTGCTTACTAAACTTTTTAGATTCTTAATTGATTTATTCATCGGTCCACTGGCAGTGGTTGCTTAGAGTTAGAAAACTGGTAGTAATTTTTTTTTCTAAACCGCATCTAATTACGCCGCAACGACATGCATGACTTGCTAAGTAAGAAAAAGACCTTTCGGGCATAACTGTAAACACCTCGACGGCAGCGTCAATTTGTGGTCTACGGAACTACTGATACTTGATCAATACTAAATATAGAACTGAAACAAAATTAGGTCGAAACATTACCGGTATTTCAGAAATCGCCATTTTAAATACAACCTATCAAATTAGGTACTATTCATACTGGATTCATCCATCGTTGATGAAATGCAGAAGTTTTGTATTAATATTAAACATAAGTGGATCTAGAACAATGCGTTATACAGTACTCCATTTTCATATTAGATATATTTTTTTCTCTATGTTTGCACACAACTACCGAAGAATAAGCAGGAAGTAACCTGATTCCGGAACGCGGAACACATTGAAGCTCGCCTCCATTATAAAATTCATTCAATTCTTTGATTATTTAACCCACCCAACCAGTTTGCTGATTCACTATTTAAAAATAAAATAAAACATATTTTCTATCATTAAAGAAATATGAAACCTTTTACTTTATTAGTTTTTTACCTTTAAATTACATTTCTATGATAATAATCAATTAACTATTTAACTAAACAAATAATAAGTGTTTTGAAATATCACTAATTCAGTATGACTATAACATTTCATTTATAGGTTAAAACAATAAATGGTTCATTGTTATATCATTATATTCTGCACGTTCAAAAATCAATAAACTTTGGTATAATCCTAATTAAATAATCAATAATATCTAAATTTATTATAAATTGGTTCCCTCTGTGAATTATTAACGCAAAGCAACATTATCCCCATAACATTATCACAGAAATCAAGTGACTTCTTATCACTCGTAATGAACACAACTGGCATAGTATTGGCTCTAATAAAAATATATCAGTGCACACACGCACCAGGACCGCGAGGGTGGCTGCCTCTCGGGTGTCGTCTGGTGCGTCGCTATGACAACCGGGGTGCGTTTCCTCCGCTACGGTCGCTGCCCTCCCTGCACAATGCATTCTAAAAGGGTCGGAGGGCGGAAAGCGTGAGGTCTCTTGTCTGGGGCTCCAACACAAGGGAGCCCTAAAGCCAGCGAGATTGAGCTTTACAAAGCTTTGTGAATAATATATATCGATCATGTAGGCAATCAGAGCGCGTAAACGAGCTTTGCCCGTAGGCTTTTTATGTTCACGTAACAGCTTTCTCTTGTTATTAAACCGTAATAAATATGCAATAAAAACTTCTGCTACTTGCTACTGATAAGTATAATAGTGATAATTTTAATGACGTTGCGTCACTCTATTCATAGTTTTATAATCATTAAAATGCTCATTGTTACTGAAACATTACACCACTATGTAATAGAATTTAGAAAAATACTTGAATAAAAATGCAGATGAATCAAATATGCTTGAAGCACAATTTTTAATATTTAAATTTGTAAGAAAACCGTAAACAGGAAATTTGTTCAATTTTGTTACTCAATATATCGACCAATACAAAAATATACGTGATATATGCCTAACAGCGCGTCTATTAGTATTCAAACGTCAAACTAGAGTACAATACCATCAAATCGGTACAATAACAACAAAGTGAACTATACACCGAATTGTGACCTCTGTCACGAAACGTTATAGCGTGTAGCCATGTGGGAACGGACCACGTCCACTGAGCTAACGGGGAAATAATGCTACGCGCGTCGTTTGATATAACATTAAGATAAAGCCTGCCTTCAAATAATAACCATATCACGGATCACTTTAGTTAAACAACTTTATATATAAGTAAATATATACTTGTAGAAATTACTGGGAACCATGCGGAATTTTTTTGTCACTCACCATTTTCTTATTTGATAACCAATCCTTCAAAAGTTAAATTTAAATATCTGAAAGTAACCTTCTGAAGTATGTTTCTTTTAAATAATTTTTAATATTAAACTATAACTAAAAATTATTTACACAATTTTCTACAATTGTACATCTTTATATTTGTTTATATCTATGTTATGGCTTAATAAGTCAAATAGTATTCGAAACGCCTTTATGATAAATACCTTGAAACGAAAGTTGTCGTTTATAGGCCCAAAATCCCTGTCTACTAAAATGATGTATTCTGACGACATCAAGTTAACTATCACACAAGAACGATGTCCCTGTATAATTTTTCACATGGAATATTTTCCCACGTAAAATGAGAAGAATGGTCCATCGACCATATCAAGTCTTGCTCTAATGAACTTATAAACCATCCTTACAGAACCTCCCTTATCTCACTTTCTCTATAATTATTTAAATTCAATAGTAATATCCTATGATTTTGCTTTTCTATTACACCTTGTAATTAAGATTAATTAAAAAAATTATAACTTAAATATGCTCAATTTTTTTTAATCGGTGTGGCGACGAGGCGAGCAAGACATTCTCCATAACAACGTAGCGCAGATTAAAATGGTATACACTACACCACATTGCGCTCGTATCCTTGAGATATAAGGTGTTAAGAATCGTTTCCCTAGTAATTTCTTTAGAATACAGCAATTGCGGTAGTCAGACAGTCTTCCATAACGTAGTGCTACCACCTGTGTATTATTTGTCATTATTTATATATTCGTGGAAATCTTTAAGCATTATTTATTTATAGATATAAATGAATTTGTGATTGTTATCTAAGGGTCTCCAGCTCAATTAAAAATCCTCATAAGTAGAGGAGTTTCGATGTAGTAAGGTCAACTATGATACTAGATACCCATCCTCATTGACAAACTGTCACTATAACAATATTGACGTGTTCCGGCTTTCATACATATCCGCTCTTACCATATCGTTCTTAGTTAACAGGTTGTTAGATAATAAATTTTTTTATCAGTAAACAAATCTATAGTTTGTGTTTGAACTTAGTAAGAATTTATATTCATGATTATGTAAAAGTAATTTATGGTCAAAGATTTTTCATTAGAACGCCAACATGTCTACCTTGAAAAGGTTGTTATTGCTTTGAGTTGTCTTCCGTGTCAATTCACTCTTTCCAGTAGATTCTTATTAACCGCAAAATTATAGTATTATTTATTTATATATTACCATCAATAGAAAAGACATTGGTATTGATTTTCAAACGAGAAATTTAATAAGTACCAAAAGTGTTTTTTTAACAAGATTCTAATGTCTACCACAATACCCTTCGATTAAGGTTTCAATCGCATTATTTAATAATTAGTAAGCATATAACAAAGTCATTTGTAATGTCTATAAAATCATACATATAAGTGTCTAAAATATAGCTTACATTACACAAAATTACCTTAAAACCGGTATGTTGGAAAAGTCGATGCATATTCATTAACGTCAATTTCACCCAACCCACTAGTCGGGAAAAAACCCATGACTTTCTTACATAATCGGTGTTCTTACTTGATACAGGTTATGAATGAAAACAGATCAATTTCTTACTACCAAAGCCTTTGTCAGGCTTTAATTTCACCAATAAAATGCTAAAAATTTAAATTTTTTAAATACCAAAACGTTTTTGTTGCGTTTACACTTTTTTGGACAAACAACGTACATTATTGATTTAATATTTCTAAGATGAAAAAACTACGTTCAATTCCACATAGTTCCCTTTTTTCAGTTTATTTATTCTTAATCTTTTAATTAATCATTTATGTTAAAAGTAAAAATTAATAAAAAAGTAAAACTACTCAATAGTACTTAAAAAAGTAAAGCCATAGTGTTCCTGGAGGATACGTTTCTTTAATCCCCCCGAAGTTTTATTAGTGACTTCCGTGTTCTTCCTTCTCTTTTACACACAACAAACAGATGAACAGTATGTTAACCAGGCAATTGATACATACCAATAAAAAAATTGATCTCTCAAGTATTGTGTAATACACTTGTGATAGAGAACTTAACCAAGCACCCATTGTTATCATCAAACAGTAATTTGCTTATATTACTGTGCTTTAGAAGTTAGGGAATTATTTATATAAATTTAAATTATTTTATTTCAAGGTATCTTGTAATTTATAATATTCTAGTAAACACTGCAACTAGTAACACATTAATAAAGACTCTCTTCTTCTTCGTATTGCTTACAATCAGGTGTTTGTCCTGCTTGTGTCATCGTCACAATATAAGAATAATACTCATGTAACTTTAAATTAACAACGAATCATTTCTCGTATGTTGCTCAATGAATAATATTACTTCTTATTACATTTTTTTTACGATTTGTTAATATGCACACTGCAAACATATTTAAATATACTTATACGACATATAAAATGAATGCAATCGGAAACCCTTCCGGTTTCTATTGTTATAACGAACATCCGCTTATAGAACGCCCTATAAAAACACTAGATAATCTTTATGAACTAAATTATCATATAAAGTAACACTATTCTCGATTATTGGATTCACGCCTAAAGAATTATATTTTTTAACTAAACATATATCAATAAGTTAAATGCCTACTTCAATATGTTTAAATTTAAATCTTTAACAAATCAACTGATATAGTAAAAAAATCCGTAATAAATATAAATCTGAATAAAATATCATGGTTGTATATACACTATGGTTAACAATTAAAACTCTTGTATAACTAAACCTTTATTAATAAAACCCACCTATATAATTCCTTTTAGACATTCCGCCTAATTGTTTAATATGTATTAGTTATTTTTTGTACAATACATTACTTTGATATTTCGCCTCCTTAGTTGCTAAATCAGGTGAAGTAGGAGATAAAATCTGTACATTAGACTTTCTATTAATCCAAAATATCACAGAGATCCATTCATAATACATCCATTACCTGTTTTCTGATTCACGGCGCTTATACACTTTGGTATTAGGAGCATTGAAGCTTGAATTGCAAGTATTGTAAGCATTAAATATATAATGTTATATTATTATATAAAATATATTCATAACAATAAATGGACATGGAAAATTCACGTTTCTTTTTTTTTGGAAAAATTTATACATGCTCATATCCTTTAATGACTTTCTAAAACCGCAAACCGGAGAAGACAGAGAAAAACAGTAATCTAAAATAATCCTGTTATAAGAAGTTGCAGTATTTAAAAAAATAGAATTATGAGCTTTACACAGCTTGGTTAAGCTTATTGCACAATAAGTAACTGTACTTATTATGTGATGCAAGGTGTGCACAGTTGGGCGGTGTCTTCGACGCGCCTAAAACAAATACTTTGAATTCTAAGGCAACACGACAGCACCCCATGACTAACCCACTCGTCATCACTTCTAATCACACACTTTCAAATTGAAAGAGGTTTCCGATAGCGACAATTCGCAGCTCAAGTAGTTAGTTTGATTTATCGCAAACGCTCGCAGACGAGGGGTTCCGTCGCCCCTCGAGGCATATAATTACCGTCGAAGATACCCCTAAATTTATGTACTCATTAGATTGCCTCGCTCGCCCTTATCCAAAGTGTCAGCACTTAAGTAATCCATGTACGATTGCAAGCTACTTAATAAAATAAAAAACAAATTTTGATTCAGGCTCTCCTACATATCTAAAAAATTATAAAAGATGTTATGGAGTTATTAAAACCTAACAATCTTAAAAAATCAATATCGATCAAAGAAAACCGAAACAAAAAATCTATAGATCTTCCGGTTAAAGAGATATGAAAAGTCAAAGTTAACACTATGAACGAGGTAGAGGGGAAAAACAAGAAAGAAAAATTGCACTGAAGACCATATTCATGAACATTGTGTCCAAAGCATGAAAATTAGCCCCTAGGCCATTCCGGTACATTGCAATCTTATAAAATAATACAGACCCGGATAATAAGACGGCGCATGCGTCGTCTTTACGGTTTGTTTAGTTAATGTCTTTCAATTGTTAAGTGTTCGTACTTAGAAGGAGGTTGTAGAAAGTTGGAGAAAAGTTCAAAAAATTGTCGTTTTTCTTTTCAAGAACGTGGAATTTTAACAATAGCACCTGTTAGTCAAAGATAAGATTTTAAAGGGGAGCGTCGCGAGAGTTTACTTTCTATTGGGCGTCACTCGCATGCCTGACACGTGCCTTCGCTTACTAACTAACGGAGGACACACAACTGTCAACAGATGAATTTATGTCTATTCATATTTGCTCCATAATTTAATTTATGAATTATCAAGTTAATGTCCCTCAAACTCCTACCATTTTGTCTCTGTACATGTGTATATTTTTGTACATACCAACTTCGCTACTGGACCACCATCTGATACCTAGTTGGAACGATGAGTACCATTTATAATTCTCGATCTGGTTTACCATTAAATATTTCATATAGCTATCAAATATTTAACACCAGTTGTTTTTATTTACGTAACAGTAATTTCTTAAGTGATGGGTGACTTCAATGCAAAGCTGGGCTGTAGAAGCGACGACGAGTTGAGAGTGGGGCCATTTGGGTATGGGCAGCGGAATCCCAGAGGACAAATGCTGGCGGACTTCATGGA
>DWLS01005183.1:0-12993 GCA_018246255.1 Pachliopta kotzebuea | reverse complement strand
ATATATCCTTAAATTCTGTGTTATCTGTAGTATAAATACCTATATAAATAAAGTGATCGGGAAGTTTTCTATACTATTTATGTACATGTATATTTATTTTGTACCACTGAAGTGGCAAACAAGCATACGGCCTGCCTGATGGTAAGCAGTTACCGTAGCCTATAGACGCCTGCAGTACATCATGCGCGTCCGGCTCCGGGAAAAACTTATCACACCTTTTGAGGAAAATTATTTATATAACATGTTATAATAAATATAAATTATAACAATACAACGAAGAATATGTTTTAATATGAAATACGTTTCTGAAGTCAGCTTAAACTAAATAAAGTCGAGCAAATAGCCGTTTACGCTACGAACATGAGCGCACCGCAATTTCCTTTTAAGTTGGCGTCTTCTGATTTTATCCTCGCAATAAGCAGTATATGGTCATTTTATTTCTATATTACCATTTTTTCAGCTTCTTAATACCTGCGAAGATTCATATAAATAAAAGCATTTTTATGGTGACGTTTGAATGATTATAAATATATCGCTAAAACTAACCGGTAATAAATTTTACAAGTAAAATGATTCGCGTATTAAGAGTATCTAGAAGATGAGTAAAAAATATCTGTGAGTTGGGACTATGTACTAGCAAGCTCAGTGTAGGTTGATCGCTTATAACCTGTACTGATGACCTGATGAAGTTCGTAGGGAATCGTTAGATGAAGGTGCCATTGACCGGTAGCGTTCGGAATTGATTATGTTCAGCAGTGGATAACAAATAGCTGAGATGACGATCTAAAGGTTCAGGATACGAAATGCGGTTTTTCATCAAAGATTCAGAAAAGGACTACAATTGATCCATCTATTCAAAGTATGGTTGAAAGAGATAGCTTTAGGTGATAAAGTCGACCATTGTATCTTCATCGTAATGGGATAGAGTCCACTGTTGGACATAGGCCTACTCTAAAGATCTTTACTCTGATTCATTCAGCGTTGTTCTCATCAAGCGGTTTCATTTTTAATTTTTTAAGATATACTAAACTAATTTGCTTGTTATTTAGTTTGCTTCTATTGTTTACAAAGTATATTTTATGTTAACTGTTAATTAATTTGAAGCTTATTGGTGGTAGGTTTCTGTTGATGGAGACCGTCTATATAACCGTGAAATATATAAAATGACTTAAGATTTCAAGATGCTAGGTCTAGTGACCCCAGTAATTTCATTAGCTACAGCGTCCTTCAAACCGTACAAAGTAATTTTTGCATATTACCGTTTCACGGCCTACCTAGGCGAGCTCTGACAACAGAGACCGATCATCAGTAAAACCTCTCAAAATCTTTACAAACTATTGCGCAACATTTATAAGAAACAAAGATTTTCGCATTTTCCTTTACAGCTTGAATTTGCAATGTGTTTTAAGAGTGGAGAATAGCACGGCACACCGGCAGGCCTTTTAGTGTAAAAATAAATGAAAAGTGATAGAAGCGGTTTTCAGCGCGGCAGAGAATGCATCAAGAAGTAAAACGTTTACACGACAGATTGCAAACGGCACGTCGTTACTGAAGTGCTTTCAGCAATGGTGGCGGGAACTCATTTCATGTCATATTTGCGTGTAGTACTCAAAACTTGTTGTTTTTATACAACTGGCAATTTCAATTATCTACTTTTATTTTATTCACACGCCACACAACACTTTTATGAGCACTTTAAAAGTTTTGATTACATAAACATAAAGTAAATCACTGTTTCATAATCATCGTCCTTTACATTTCCATTAGATGTATGCCTTTTACAAAATTTTTCACATAGATAAATCCTACGTTTCCTATTACCTTTATCATATAGTCTTCATTTTATATATATTAATAATAAGTGTAAACAATTGATATTGTAAATGTAAATCAGTTAAGAAATAACTTTATGAAATATTGTCTAAGGATATACAACAGTTTTCTGTGAGTAGATGATAATATAGTATTAAATTATTTAAATAATATGATAAAAAAGCCCAAAATAATAATATCAGGTAAAAGCAGAAAAAAATCGTTATTAATAATTTGTTTCTTTAATACATTTGTATAATAGGATATTATATATAATTAATAATAACTGAACTGAAACTTTCATTCTTCCTCGACTATTTCGCGCACCACATATTACAATCAACAATTTATTTGATCAATTAATAACAAAGAAAATGTATAAAGAATTTACCATATAAAAACCTGATACAAATTAAGTTTTAACTAATTATGTAACATATATGTTAAATAAGTGGTTTGCCGATAAACATAATATGTTTGGAATAGCCAAATAATCAATGAGTCTGTGTAGTATAATAGCGATGTTGAAATATTTTAGAGGATTGAGAATCAACAACCTAATCATTTGACATTTTTTTGTATAAACTAATAATTAACTGAAAAGCGATAATTTCTTCCCATTTGTTTAGATTGTGAATGTTATAAACCAGTTGCCATTGAATTGTAGATTTTGAACTTTTGGTGAACTATATTGAAATGATTTATTTAAATCACTTCTGTGTTTCGAGATAACTTAATCCGTTGACTTAAGTTATAGTTGTATTATTAGTTTCAAGGTTGATTACAATTTGAGTTAAATCTTTACCAACCCAAGGTCTTTGTTAATCGTTAAATTATACTGTTTGCTATTATCTTGTTTTTATCTAATGTTATAAAGGTAAGATTTTCTAATGAGATCCATTACCCTTTTTACCAATCAGTTTTTCCGTCATTCGCAACTAATAACCTAAAATATTTTAAGGTAGTTTTATGTGTTCGGGCTGTAGACTCTAATGGTTTTATTTGTTAGCAAAAGAGTGGTAACAGTTCAATATTACGTCCGGGTTTATTCTACCCTTCGTAAAACTTTAAGGGCCATGAAACATTGAATACGATCGTCCAATTGGGTTTCGATTAATGAAATAGTCAAAGTTTCATACATTAACGAGAAGTATTAATTGGCAATTTTTTTTCAATTCTCTTACTTTTTTCATCATCTCTGATGTATCCAGTTATTATACCATTGTCGTATAGTTATGAGATAAACTTATTAGTGTGTTGTCGACACTCTGTCTCCGATATATTATAAATTTTGCCTCATAGATTGAACGAATACAAAAACAAGTCATATAAGTATATATTGTTTTCTGATATAGCTGGTGTTTGTTGTAACCGCTTATAAGACAAACAAGCAAATAATAATTATACATTGTGTAGATACAAAAACAAATTCCACAGGATACGGATCTAAGCTGTAATTATAAGAATTAAAAACTAGTTTCGCACTCCCGTTAAAGGAAATGCAAGTAAAATTTAAATCATCAAATTACTTCGTCGAAAAGGAACTTTAGTAATTATATTGTACAAGAATTTAAAAATAAGATCGTAAGACTAAAATTAGCTTTGTTCTACAATACGAAGGCTCTGCGTTCGCATCAAAGAAGAAAGATTGAAAAAAATAAGGATAATAATCTAATGAAATTTTATTAATTACAGTTGCACTGAAAGTAGTAGATTTTGTTTTTACTTTAAGCCTGCGATTCTTTTAAATTTTATTTCACTTAAATATCGTGTATAGTACTTTTAGTGTCACAATTATAAGAATAATAATATATAGCGTAAAGTATTTTCAACAACCACATGTACTAAAAAAATATTTTGGTAACTGTGCTTATAGAATCTCTTGAGTCGTTTTATTGCTTGTCTATATATTTTTTAATAAGACAAAATAATTTTTACCTACTCAAATAAATGAAGCACTTTTTTTTCTTTTAATTTGGAGAGTTTTTAATTAGTTATCAATCTAATGTTATGTTTTAAATAGTAATAAATGGGAAGAGAGAAGTAACGGTTTAGAGGATGACCTCTTACATATAATATAAATAACCTATTTATCCACTTACACTTTTTTTCTATTTCCCTGATGTAATTGTTCATGGCTTTTTTATCTTAATATTTAAATAATTTAATAATAATACAAATTTATTATATATATTCACAAAATTGTTATACATATACGTATGTACCATATATACAGACATAGTTACTTGTTCTTATATCTGTTGTTTACTATAGTACATACCTTTAGACAATATTTCGTTACTTTATTTTTACTGTTTTACTTTGGCAAGTAAAAAAGATGTTAACGGTGCGTATTTTAGAGAAGAAACTAACTTTACTTTATTTTCAAGCCATACCCAAGGGGCGCACTTAATAAAGCATGTATTAGTGAACCATAGAAATATTAAAAAATTTTTTTACTTCTTACTTTTTTTTTTTACTTGAACAAAATCGCTGTCGTTTTACTTTGTTCAACAACAGTTACTTTTAAAAAAGGTTAAAGTAAATGAAACTGCGGCAGAAAGAGCGAAGAATTTGTTCTCAAACAATTTTACAGTTCGACCTGCACATATAGAGACCGACTGCGACCATCGCCGCAACGTGGAAGTTGTTAACTTCACGACAGTTGCACTATATAAATACATATATGTGATTCCACTTACCAAGCTCCAGACTACTCCTTTATCTACTTGAAGTTCCAAAAGTAATAAAGATTTAAATTAAACATTATTTTTAAATTTAACTTCAGTTTAAACATACGTTTTTCTCATTAAATCAAGAATATTCCAAACCCAATAACTTTACCTACAATGCCCTTTTCAATAGAACATGCCTCTTTGGTTTTTGGGTACTATTTAAATAGTGCATTAGTATCTAGTTTTTTTTTATTAACAGAATCATTTAATATCATCATCATTTTAGTTTATTGATGTCCATTGTTGAATACCGATTCCCGCAATTAATATCCAGCGCATGGCGTCTGATTCTGTCTTTGTCTCAGGATTTTCTGGATTTCAGTGCAAATGTGTTTTTAAATTTTTGAGAGAGCGTATTGGTTAGTGAAATTGTAACAAAATTAACATGGGCCTATAATACCGTTTAAATTGTGATATAGAAAAGTTGCTAGATTACTAAATTTGAGTAAAAATTTGTGAGGCCGCGGTAAGCGTAATATATGGTATCATCTAATAAAGTGTTATATAAACACGTCATAAAGTGCATGTAATGAAGGAAATAATGAGTTTTACCAGTAAAACATATTATTTACTTTATTAATTGATAAATTTGTTCTATAAACAAAATGCTCTTACCATCTTGTAACAATATGCAAATATCTATATAAAGTTTTAGAAATGAACTGACTTTGAAAGTTTTATATGACTTCAAATAGCAAACTCTTGGAGCATAAATTTGTGATATAATGTTATTTCAAAATTCATACGTGCTTTATCCTATTCTAGAACTTAGAATACACGGACCACAAAACCTTAACTTTATATATGGACCATAAAATCAAACGAAATTTTCTAGTATCGATAGCTAAATTTTAATGATATTTGTTACTTTTTAAAACAAATATGTAATGTATTATGGGTGTATGTGTGAGAAATTTTTACAGAAATCTTATTAAGCGATTGTGAGTCATTTTATTTTATGATAATTATGCTTTAAAAATCACTTAAAAGTAAACTTATGTAGCTACTGATATAAGTTCGAAAAATTTAACAACTAACTAGTCCGTCCGTTCGTGTGTGGAGTATTGTTGTAATCTCTGGGCAGGCGCTGCTAAAACTCAACTTGTGGCAATAGATTCGGTGAAGAGGCGAGCCTAACGGCTAGTCGGTGATCAGGAACTTGTCTTAAGTAGACTGGATAGTCTTGATCTCAAGCGTCGAGTGGACAGATTCGCGGTGTTCTACAGAATACATATTGGAGAGTGTGCGCTGGAATTATATGAAGCAATACTTCCATCCCCTTTTTATCACCGGACGACAATGCCCACGGCATCATCCCCAGTTTACGCACAAAGACGTTTAGCTCCTCCTTTTTAATAAGAACAGTTAAGGAGTGGAACAACTTGCCGGTGTCAGTGTTCTCGGCCAAATAGGATGTGGGCGTCTCCAAAAAAAGAGTGGAATAGGCATTCACTAGGTTAATGCGCTTTACCACCATAGACCACATCACCACTTAAGATGACATGGGGTTGCGATCAAGCATTAACCTCTAATGAAAATAAAAAAATATGTATATGAAAAAGTGAAATGCAAGAGCAATTGGTCTCTGTGATATGTTATTATGTATGATAAAAGATCATTATAAAGCGACTAATAAATGATTTTTTAGTAATTAACTGTTTCGATGGGATAGTTTTCTGCCAAAAATTTTAACTTCCAACGCCATTTTTGGTAAAATATACAAGCAATAAAGGTAAACGTAAAACAGTAGCACTCGCCGCGGAATCTATTTGCGCAGCTGGACCTGATGATACTGTACAATTTACGTTGACAATTTGTTTACTTTGCTACGAAGATAACACAAATAATCCGTGCGAATACTGACTTTACTAAATTAGATACAACGTGAATTTATAAAAGTTGAAAGGTTGAGGTGAAACCATTGCTTAAAAAATGCTTTAAAATATTTCAATTATATTGCCTGTAGACAAAATAAAGACGACAAGGTTTTACTGACAAAAGTAAATCCATATGAAGTCTAATCCGTTTTTCATTACTACATAGCTACTACTAAAATATGTACCAATATTCTCAGTATATTACTTCTTACTTATAACAGCATAATTGTAACACTGTTTTGTTAATAAAAAACGAGTCCTCAACTTAAGGCTAAAGTAAATTACACGAGCACGTATCTCCATTCATCATCTAACTCTTGCTATATACTATTTGAATTTAAGGTCAAGTTTTTTCCCTTTACAGATGAAAGGAGTAAATTATTAAGATATTTTTAACCAGCAATTATTTCAACAGACTTGAACATAAAAAAAGGAATTTGAAAATTCATCAAACCAAAGAATTTAAAGAAATCCCTTGCTCAGAGATTTATTATGAATGTAATAATTTGCAGTTTTTAAATAATTAGTAGGAGCGCTGCTCCTGGAGACCAGGAAAAGCGGGGAGCCACTTAATAATTATATTAGCTGAAAAAGAACTCGTCGTGCAACTCTCTGAAAGGATTTAAAGATGAAATTACGAATTATTCCTTTGTATCATCCATTAGCGAAATGAGGAATTATATAATAAGTAGAAAAAAACTATTAAGAGTTACGTAAAATAATTCAGTGTATTTTTATGATTATCTCCTTTATATTGAACTAGAACAAAGTAATGTTTGATCTCTGGTTAAAGGCAGAAATACGGGCTGAAATACATAGACGGTATCTGGCAATATACATACAAATAGCATCATAGTAAACGCTATATTTGTATGTATGTGTTTATATTGTTCTATTCAGATGGTCAGAATTGAATACGATGTAGCATTAAAGCAAATGTAATTCGACGCTTTCATCAATATAACTCTGGCATCTTATTCATCCGAAAGCCATTTGGATGTGCTAATGTAAATTGTATACAGATTAATATAATTAAAACTATTTTTAATTAGGTTTCATATCTTGAAAAGAAAAACGGTCATTATGTTCATTGGCTACCCATTTACATATATTTTGGTAAAAGTAAAAAGAAAAACTGTTACTCTTTCTCTGGAAATCGTTCTTCCTTCTCCTCCTTTTACATCATACTGGGAGTAAAGTAATTGTACTGGTGGTAGGTCTCAGTTGCCCGATACCGTCTAGGTAAGTACCAACGCAGTTCCTATTGCAGTCGATAATCATTATTGTGCGAACATTACTGTATTCGGGTTTGAAGGGCATTGTAACCTAGTAAAATTACTCGGGTAACGAGATTTAAAACCTTGTGTCACAAGGCGACAAGAGCAACGTGATGATGTCTATACTTTCTTAATCATCATTACGTTGTTATGGGCAAACGTATCACTTACTATCAGGTGAATGCGTTACTCGACTCATCGGCGCAACGAATTAAAAAAGCTCTCTCTCATTATAATTACTAAAATCTAATCCTTGTGTCATTGAGTGTAGTACCCAAATCCATGAATATATCTGCACCTGCTGCTGCTCTTGAGGTGTTACGTCTGTCCACAAAGAGACTCGTATTTGATTTCCATTGACCTTGGGCTTCTGATGAAAGAACACATTAACAGAAAACACGTGATACTTCTAATAAGAATCACTAGTTTTGTATGCATGTTTGAAATCTTGGGCTTAGTGTCTTCGTGTATGAGAAAGCCCCGCTTCCTTAGAGTGACAGCATTAAATAGGCTATTTATATTTTATGTATGAATAATAATGATAATCTTTTGTTATATGAGCTGTTTGCTTTTTAGAATCTTTTCCCAACTTTACTAGTGAAGGATAATTTAGTAGTAATTTTACACGCTGTGCTTATAGATAAACGAGCTTAATGTGGTCGGGAACGCGGTGTCACGGCCACCGCCAAAATGAATTGGCGAAATGTCGTCACGATTTATATCACAATTTGATTTCGGGTCACGCGACGAAAATCGGCCCTCTCTCCCCCTCCCTCTCGATAATGTGATGTAATTACAGATAGCCCGCATAATGTGTTGACGCATCTCCAATAGTGTGATTTTTTTTTCAATTTCAAGGATAACTAATCTTTTTTAACATAAATTACCATTTTATTATCAAAGGTTCTACAATACTCTGTGACATTGCCGTGAAGAATGTTTTAGTTGAAGGAATGAAACCTCTTAATTTTGATATTCTATCAATTTACGAATCATTATACAAACAATTGTTAAACAATGGGAAATAAAATAAAATTTCCTTTTTTAAAGACACCTTTAACTTCTTTATATGGTTATGTAACTCAGGCTACGAGAACCACTGAGAAGCCTCGTTATTAAAGGTCCTTGAACACATTTGATGGGAAAGAATAAAATTTTACAACCCTCCTGCAGACAACCCGGTTACACTGATAAGAAAATCTCTGGTAATGCTTTTCAAATAACTACTCTACTTTATACATAATTATCTTGTTACGTGTGAGGCTTGTGAATACTATTTTGGAACAATTTTGTTTATTTGAACAAATCTAGCTTTTTTGGCGAAGAACTTAAGTACCATTTTCGTAAATAATAACCTTTCTAAATGCCTAACAAAGGTATCTTAGTGAAGTAGTAAAATTCAACACGGTATATAACGCCTCTTTATCGCCTAGAGCTTAGAATAATAAAGAGTAATACTACTAAATTTTTCGTCAAACATTTTAAGGTCATTAAACTTAATTATTTTATAAAATACCTTGTTTTAAAAAAGTATTAAGTGAGAGATTGCGGCAAAAAGTTCGCGTCGTGTCTCATCTGATAATGGGCTTTAATCTCAAAACGGTGACCACAAACTTTATCCACAGTCAAGGAGTATTGTAGATATACTTTAATAAAATTTTACTTGTAGGATCTTTGCTGAAGTTTGCCGATCGCATGAATGTGGAATTAAAAGAAAGTTTTAAAAATATACAATCAATAAAAAATCTAAAAAGACTTTTAAATTTGTAATAAATATTGGGTACATCATTTTATTCCTCTTGTGACCGCACCAGAAGTCAAGGTATCTAGATCTCGACTTCCTCTTTTTCGACACGCACTATTCTGCAAATATTATCTATCACCAAGTAAATCTTTTACCTACTTTAATGTTTTCTTATTTGAATAAGCGATGACACTTCTGGGATATTCAATTGGTGATATTAATATAATTGGTAATACATACTAGTAACAATATGATGTTCGTTAAGATGATATATGCCAGTTTGTGTTCATCGTCTTGAGATAAGATGTCCAGTCTCGTTACTTCAGTAACTTCATTAGCTACAAAACCCTTAGAATTGGAACAGTATAGTTTGGTGACAAAAATATGCGCAGAAGGCGTAGGTAATTTGTTTAGACTTGATTACAAACAATTGTGACAATTAGTTAAAACAACAGTTGCAACTATTACTGAATTTTTCTTAATAAAGTAAAAGATTTGAGATTTCACTGCTATCAGAAACTGGAAATTGTCCTAAAAACAGAGAATTGAAAGAGAAAAGCATTTCAAAAGAAGCGAGAGCACTTCAATAAATAGTGCGGCGTTTTTTAATTACTGTTTGAAAGTAATTTTCTTACATTTCGCGGATGTTTAGGCTTTCATCTCCTTGCAATTATTGCACTTTAAGCTGTTTGCTTTGCAAAAAGAGCTTTCAGTTGTTCAGTCTATTAATTTTACTTTAAGTTCTTGAATTAAGTTAATGAAGTAACGGACCACGTCACGACATTCTCTGGAATATTATTGTTTCAGGACCATTATTTATTATAAAGGAAAACAAAATCTATAAAACAAGTACATAAATTATGTACAATGATATAACAGAATAAAAAGCTTAATAAAGTTTTATAGAAATATGATATAACACCTATTTATGCAATCGTAGTAAAAATAAAATCATCGTTAACGTAAAGTTTTATGTCCTATTTTCTCGACTGTAACTAGTCTCATACTAGACATATTTGTGCCACTATTTACTTAAAAAGAGCGTCTAGTGGCCGCTGAGGTCTCATCCCGGGGGTGAACCCCGAATACAAGAGCTGTACGAATGGCAAAGCGCGGTGCGGATTTGAGCTTCAAGTGTAGTGCATAAGATCCGATTTCACAACACTTGAAATGGTTATTCGCTGTGAGGTTATTGAAAGAGGTTTTATATCGTTGCGGTGATTTTTAAAAAGATGTACGAAAAGTGGGACATTTCATGAATTTTTAAGCCGCACGCTTTTGTGGTGGATCTGGGGAAATGATGTGAATGTTCGTAGTGAACGGGGTCAGAAGAGGTCTATTGATGGCACCGACGTGACCCGACCCCGCCTGCGAATTAATTGTTCCTTACGATATTTTCAAGCGTGTCTTCTTACAGCTGAAAATCTATCGAGTTTAATCGGTTATGTACAGATTATATTAATGTTTAATAAATATATAATAATATAAAAGGTAGGTAGGTCCCTGTTGCCGGAGACCGTCGACATAGATACCACCGCAGCTCCTTTTGCAGTCGACAAACATTACAATGTTTCGGTTTGAAGGGTGCTGTCTGTACCTAGCCAAGTTATTGGAGTAATGAGATTTAACATTTTATATCTGAAAGCAACGAGCGCAATGTGGTGCTGTGTATCTCATTCTATCTAGCGCTACGTTGTTATATATGACTATAATAATCATTTAGTGTTTTACAACTAAAAGCGTATTGATTTTAGGTAACAAAATAGTCTTATGTGTTGAAAGTAGAAAAATTAAGATTGTTTCAGTAATCACTTAAACAAATTAACGTACAAAGGATCGTTTTGTTGTATTGTGTAAGTCTTTGTAATGTATAAAAACATTATTATTCCATAAATACAAACATTGTTACCATGTTGTTACATATCCAATGCCGTCTGACATGTTTGAGCAGGCCGCAGTCATTACTTCGTACAGCCAAGAAATAAAACACCGTATCAATGGTTGTGTAAACATTGAGTGACGCTGATGGGACAGTCCCATTTGATCGAACGTCGAGTGGAAATAAATCATTGTTGATAAAATGTTATCGACATTGCGATTCTGTCTTTCGTGCTTCCGTTGTAATCGGAAAAAAAAATTAGAGCACGATTTCTCTACAAATGATCTGAGAATTTTCTGACTCGGAAACTTCTACAATCAATCTACCAGTTATTTTACACACACTTAAACATTACTTATTGACTTAAATGTTTATAACATAATCTTCGAATAAAAAGGATATAAAGATGAAGTAATGGCTATGGGTATTCTTTATCAGCTGGTATGGTAAACAATACAAATACGAATACTTAACATATAATATTGAATGGATAGAAAATAAAAATTATGTTAGTCATCGTAGTTATATAAATCATTGTACACGTTTTGCGACATCAAAAGTTACATAATAATTAATGGAGATGGGCGTCCTTTATAGTACGGAGACTTCCTAATTTCTCAGCTTTTCGGCAACCAAAAAAGTTTTGCAACGAAAATCCTCGTCGTGGGTTCTATCATACATACGAACTTTATGTACTTTTGGTAGAAGTTTCCAAGCTTTAGATTACAGTGAATATACTGAATATAGTGTAAAGAAGCTGACTGACATTCTCCATGTCATCTGTTAAATAGTTGGACTTTGGTTTTAAACCATGGAAAATGTACGAAAGTCATATAATGTTAGGTAACATTTCATTTTATCTTTTATATTATTAATACTTTTACAAATCTACACAAACAACAAAAATCTAAAAGGTATACTTTTATATCCAAGCTCTATATAGACAAGTAAAAGTTAATATTATTCAGAACAAGATTAACATTTTTAAAATATTGTCATTTTTTACATACAAAGTTTATTTCCGCCTTAAGAGGAATTGAAGTTGTACACGAAACTTATTTGTTATATAAATATTGCTATCGGTTATTCTTAAAAATATTCACTAGAGTAATAAAATTTATTTTGAAGGTCAATAACTATTTTGTATTTTTTTATCAAATATTTAGAAGATTTATCACCGTCCGCAAATATTTATCAATGTCATGTTATTTCTTCCTCATCATCTTTTACAATAGTATTGAAAACTTTACATTATTCCAGTCGTATTGTTCAAGACGAGTTGTGTGATGCCTTGTGGAGAAATCCTGGTAACATATTTTTAAAGAAACTTCGCATTTTGTGCTGTTCTAGCAAAGTACTTGAATCTTGAAAATCTTTTAAAATCTGACATTTATTTACGTCACACTGAAGCGGTTCCATTTCGAAGTTTATTTTGCGGCATACTAACACGAGCTAAATTTACTATTTCTGTTGAACAAGCCAAGTAGAATCTTGTGTTTGCCTATCTACTGATGTGCAATAAAAAATAATTTCGAAATATATTATAATTATAAAAATATTTTTTTTGTATAAAAGGGCACCTCAAGCTGTTGTGGGTGCATGTATTTTATATATTAGTGTGTGACGTCGGTGGAGTAAAATAGATGTTGTAAAAATTGTTATAGAGCTG
>DWLS01005182.1:0-12993 GCA_018246255.1 Pachliopta kotzebuea | reverse complement strand
TGAGCTGACCACCCCAGGAAGACGGCTTGCGCTTGTCATCGCGCTTGCCCAAATTTCCTGACGTGATCCGATAACTCTCATACGCTTTGGAATTCAACAATTAATGAACGATTACGATACATGCACAAAACAATAAGTACACAGGCGGACTTAATGCCATATGGCATTCTCTACCAGTCAACCTTGGGGCGTTACAACAGCAAATGCGTAGGTGCGAAAAGACAAATAGAAAGAGGAAGAAGACTGTTATATAAATTTAAAAAGAAACAATAAAAATATAAATAAGTACACACAATACATACATACTTACATACATATATACATACATACATATATACATACATACATACATACATACATACATACACACATACATACATATAAATACACACTTGCAAATATAGGTCTAATTATAATAGGTCATCCTTTGTATTTTGGGTACGCTGGAAGGGAACTTTTTTAAGGGTCAAGATCTCCTTTGTTACATACATTTTGAATGTTATTTGTAGTAAATTATTTTATTTATTTATGTATATTAATAAATAAATAATAATAACTTACAGGTATTAAAAACTAGTGTCAAGTACAAAGTAATAAGTTGTTTTACCATCACAAATTCGCAGTTACCTTGTATCATTACATCATCTTAAGTTGATAGAAGTCTATTGCTTGATATAGCCTTTCTCCAAAGATCGAACCTGAACCTTTCGCGACTGGTGGCTTCCTACAACCTTTATCAGTTCTTAAACATATGTATTTTATCTTTAACCATGTTCTTTTGGCAACGAGGAATTTAAGTAAAACAAATAACTCTGTCTATTTCTGTATATCATTAAACTTTCTTAACAAAATCTTTAATTAAAAGAATTTCTTTTAAGAATATAAATATATTGTAATATATTTTTATTGTTTAATAAAGAGTTAACATTTTATTTGTTTTCCGTTTTAGGGGCCATCTTTTCATCCTTTCATTTCAATAGAACAAAAGCGAAGAAGGACATTTGTTTTGTTAGGATTTTAATAAGCAGAGCTCGAAGCGTTGTACGATTTAGTTACACAGTTCTTTGTCATGTATAAAGAAGGAAGGCTGCACATATTTAATGTATTTATCTACTAATTATTTCAAAATTAAATCGCATTAAAAATAACTTTAATTTCATTTAACTTAATGTGTTATAATTTAAGAGATTTTTATTTATTTAATATTAAATCGCTTTGTATTAATGTTTGTGACGTGAATGTGTCATTACATAACAAACATTTAATATGATACATTAATAAAGATACCTTTTCTATTTACCTGTCTTAAAGAACACATGAATAAATCCTTATCATTCTAATGATTTCTTTTTGAATTTTCTAATGAAATCTTGCATCAATCTGAAACAGGATATCAAATATAATTAACGAAGAAATTTCACTCACCGTTACTGCTACGACATGATAAAGTAATTTAATTTTATAGAACAAAGCAATAGTATATGAAAAGCTATTTAATATATTATTTGTTAGTCTTGTAGCAGTTTATTGTAAAAAAATTGAACAACCGTGTTTAAAACAATGTCGCGCTAAGCAGAATATCGCTCTTAGCTTTGAAACTGCGTCGCAGCTTTAGCTCTGCTTCAACACACGGAAGTCCCTAGTTCGATTCCGAAGCTGCCTGTGACGAAATTGGTATGATGGTTAACTTTATTTGAAACTGTATCTACCATAACATATGCTACTACAGTTGTATACCTATTTTTAATATTCTATTTCGACCTCGATGCTCTTATACAAACTGTTTTTTGTTGGTTAACGCAACGAGATAAGCAAGGTCTTCACCTGATGGTAAGTGATACGCTTGCCTATAATAACGCGATGCTTCATAAAATGCTATATATAATGCAGTAGTGGACAGCCGCGGGCTGCTGATGATGATGACTAGTATACAGTCTGCTGATTTTATACCCACGACGTGTGGTCTTTGAGCTGTGCGGTCTTTATTTGCGGCGCACTAGTAAACCATACTGATGTGTTGTTCCCTAGGAGAGATCTATGTTCAGCAAGTGGACAACCGCAGGCTGCTGATGATGATGACTAGTATACTGTGTACTGATTTTATGGCCTCGGCGTGTGGTCTTTGAGCTGTGTGGTCGGTATGCTCTACTACAATATGACGGCGGATTTACACCGCCACGGGCTAACTCGTAGATATCCCGCTCGCAGTACCCCCGCGATTTATATTCCAGCAGTACCTACATAATGGCGATCGTTTTCACCGCACTGTTTGCAAAATATATTTAACTTTACCTAACATTTATAAATTATTTGTTAACAACGTCCTCTTTAAGAATTTCAAAAATTTATTTTGAAAATCGGAATTCTATGAAAACGAGCAAATGGGAAACCACCGCATAATTCTTAATGTTGCGGTTTATATATTAATTTATTTGACTTAAACATGGTAACTATATCTACATCAATCACAAATCAACACACAAATCTTATAAACATATAACCAGATAATGTTTTAACTAATAATTTATCAATATTATAAAAATTCTTATGGCTTAGCGAGTTATGAAGTTTGTTCAGAATTATCTTTATTATGTATGTATAAATATAGCTTACTATAAAAACCAACTTTTGAAGATCTTTAATCTAGAAACTTAGAATCTAATTAAAACAACTAACATGCCAAAACTAATAGTAAGGGAAAACAATATAAAACGAAAAAAGGATAGTAAATACTAGACATAGCATGTATGATATTTATATAAAGATAAAGTTTTAATTTACATATATAGATACGTACATGCTATTGGAGGACATTAAACAAATTTAATAGATATATATAGATTATGTAAATACATATGAGAAAAAATTTATTAAATTTTATTATCCTCTCAAAATACCGTAACCATCTTTAACATCTGAAAAACGTTATCATTATTTCATATGTGAAGTTAGATAGTATTTATTTTAAGGTTAAAAGGTTTTGGCCACGATCTAATTTGGTGTTAAGTGATGATATGGTCCATGTTTGTAAAGCGTGTTAACCTAGCCAATGCCTTTTATTCGTCGCGCGGGATATCTTGAAAAGATACCCTGCTTCTGGGAGGAAGTCAAATTTATACCCACTAAAACCCTCTCGGTGGTCATCCTCAGTGCATTGCGGAAGGCCCCGGGATCTCCTACGGAACTCACCGGTGCCTCCCTGCACTGCTGCTAAGCACATCTCCAGGAGAGCTGTTGCCCTCCCCAGCATAGACAGTATGCTACAACAAAATACGAGACCATTTTGTACTTGTCAGGGCTCACTCAATGGGCAGTGAGGGCCCCCAAGGCCGCGAACTTCAAAACCCTTTCAGTCGCCTTCTACGACAGGCAGGGCTTACCTTAGTCGTATTCTTGATAGCCCGAGACTACAGGGCTAAATCTAGCAATCCCTATTAACTCTCTTCTTGAATCGTTTTTGGACTGGTACACAATATAGAAGACATGTTATTAAGTAGTAAAGTTATGAATACATATTTTAATTTATCCATCTATATGTATTAAACTCGTGCGCATTGAATAAACACAAATAAAGTGATCCACACACGCAAACACACAGCCGTGCTCCCTGACCCGCGCAGCTCACACTGCGATGTATCGAGATATCGATGTTTGCTCCAACCGATATGTAAATATAGCGTGCACTCGTAACATCAACGGGCACCAGTTTTTATTGCTACGATCACGGACCCCGGTGAAACGTAAATAACATGTTTTTTTTTGTCGTTTCAATCGATACTCGTTTTCCTTGTCGATGGAAAAGAATTTTTTTTCTAACATCAATTCCGATAGGACTGAACTCCGCATCGCTGGGTTTGCGTAAACTTTTTTAAAATACTACACCCACATTGTAGTATTCGATGACTACTAAACACACATATATACAATAAAGTTTCGATATTGTTAAAATTATTATTTCTTTATATATTCGTTTTATACTCATTGCTTTTTTACATACATTTTAATTTACCAGGAAGAGAAATATGTCACTCAGTGAAGCATCGCTGGAAACCTTCCGCACAACAAATCAGAAAGTTAGGGGAAACTAAAAACCTGCGCTACTAGGAAATACTATACCTGTCATCATGAACTAAGCCGCCTCCTTCTGCCTTTAATAGTTTAAGAAAAATAATTTATATGTAGAGCTAATACAGTAATTTTTTAAGCAGTCACCTTTGAGACAGACGTGGGCATTTACTATAGGCCGTATAAAAAAGCTCAGAGTCATTCAATGAGCAATAGAGAGAGCTATGCCCAAAGTATATCTCAATCGAATCAGAAATGAAGAAGTTCGCAAAAGAACCTAGGTCACCCACTTAAATCGGTGACCATGGAGAGCTATCCCTAGAGATTGTTAGACTTCAACAGCAATGTATAAGACACATTGCTTCAAGGACCGGCGGACGATTCGGCAATCAAACCCTAGAGAAGCGACCGCAAACTGGTAAATGCAGTGCTGAGAAGCCCTTCTCTAAGAGGACCAACGATTTTGTGAAGGTCGCGGGAAACCGCTGGATGCAGACAGCGCAGGACCAATTGGAGAGGAGATCTTTGTGAGGAACCTGTGTCCAGCACTGGGCATTTATGTTTTTACGAATTCCTCAAAAAGTTTAACTCTTGACCTAAATTTGTCGTGATGTCAATTTACACTTTCGCCACCAGCATTCCCTACCTTGTACTACTGGAAACAAATCCACGATCTTCCTGTTACTAGACTAATGTTTAGCCACTGTACTATGGAGACAATTATATGAATTATTTCAAGAGTACATTATCAAAGACTAGTTTAACCAAAAAACTATTTATAACATATCGTTATTTTTATGTAATGTATGTTACTTTATATTTTCAACCAATTCTCTTTGCCGATATACATCCACTGCCTACATGCCCCCTACAGTGGAAGGATTTGGGCCGTTTCCCAAAACTCGGGCCCAATGCAGGTTGCGGGAGAGCCAGAGTATAGTTTGTTGGTAGCAAGGGATATTGGCTTATGTCTCGTGAAGTAATGTGTGAGACTCCTTACGCACCTACTCTCTTTTACTAATTATATAAAACGTGAGATGAATCTGTTTTCCTTATTTTTCTTCTCATCCTCGCCATGGTCTATGATCAACAACTTGGCCCTTAAGTAAGTTTCTTGACACTAGATCTAGTTTCAATTTCTGAGTTTGCCTGCAAGTCTTGAATTAGTTGGAGACGAGGAGTTTTAAATTGTAAATTGATTTTATTTATAAGAAACCATAGCGTCACAAAGTACTCAATGTCATTAATCATATATCATAAAGGTTTTTTGATAAATAAAACCAATTAACCAATTAATAAACCGCGTAGCAAACAACCAAACATGATTGCGCGACAGTAGTTCAGTTGCCGTGCTGTGACGCGCCATTAAAGTGTTTTAATTGACCATTGTTCACAACGGAGGGTGGCAACGTTAGCAATGAGGCGTTAAATGGACGCCATCGACTATAATAAATCGTTAACAATAACCAGTCGTTAACCTGCTCACAGTTATTTACAAACATCAATAAAAAAACAATAACATTTACATATGTTTGCAATATCAAAATTTTAGTCCATTTTCAAAACTGCTCTGTGTGTCGATTTGTTGCGGATTAACTCCGTAACGGCTGAACCGATTTTGATAAAATTTTCATTGATATATAGCTAAAGATATAAAGAATAACTTCATATATATTATATATTACATAACGCCATACTAACTTAACTACTGCTACTAACCTAAATTGTTTGAATCTTTTGAGATTACTTGCCTCTACAATCATTGGTTTGGTGAAAACTTATACGGATATATATTTCTTTCATTGTAACATTCTCTAAATATCCTAACTATCAGCAGTTTGTTACGAGCAAATATCTATTATGTAATATAATATAAATTATTGGGGTGTAAAGGGCCCCACAAAACATCTCACGGGTTTCATCGGAGTTAGGTATCTTGCCTTTTGGGGAGAAGTTAATTTTATGTAGGAATTTTTACCCACTAAAACCCCATGGTGGTCGTCCTCTGCGTTTGAAGAGGTTACGGGATCTCCGTTCGGAACACAACCGCGGACCTCACATGACCCTCTTTTTTTTTTGATTTACAAGATGGAAATGCATTGAATTGCATACCCCGCGCCCCTGGGGCGGAGCGCACAGTTATGTTGGGCTCTCCTTGCCTGAAGGGCATAGGCCTACCCACTAAAACCATCATGGTGTCCTTTCTCTTACTTCAGTGATCGGGACACGGGAATCGGGAGTCACCTCACGAGACCCTAGCCAACCTCACCTGCTGGGGTACCCTACTAATCAACAAACAAGGCACTGGTTCCCTACCAGCTCGCATTGGACCAGCGTGGTTGGATTCTGCCTAAAACCCTCACTATTAGTGAGGTCCAAATCCAGCTGTGGACGTCTATCAGCTGATAAACAACACTGTAAATTTTTTATTACTTAGCTTAAATTGTTAATTCTATGTATTAAAAGAAAACGTTCAAAAAGATAACTTTAAATTCTCCGCGATTTATAAGATAAATGTAAAAAGGATATAGCTGTAACTAACGACGAACGAGTTTGCGGTATAACGTTGATTGATTAAAACTTGCAAATAATATTGGTTGGTTAAGTTATTAGTAAGTTGGCGTAGCTCCGACTCGGGTTCCGTACTTAGCGCTTACACCGCAGGTTACTTACATCGGATGTAGTGCTAAACGAGTTTGTCTACAATTCAAGCACTTGTCTATCACTCTACGAATTACAATCTAATTACTAGATTAATTCGATTAAATCGAACTAAGATTTTATATAATAATAATATAACAGCAATTGAAATATAGTATAACTTAATAACGTATAGTATAAATTAACGATTTTCTGTGTAGCTTTTAGTTATAACGCAGCTTTACTGCTTAATAAAATATAAAAGCTTGTTTACTGCATTCTGTTTTAATTGCTATATATTAAGGTATATATATATGCTTTTTCATATACCCTATATATTAAACATACAAGTTCGTTGATTCATAATTTTTTTATTTCTTTTATTCGACGATACAATGAGACCAGCAAACCGTTCACATAGATAAGTTATAGTCTTGCACTGGTTAAGATCGTGTATACAAAATCACATACCCGCCTTGAGACGTATGATATTCACTCTCGTTACCCCAGTAATTTCATTAGTTTTTAGCACCTTTCAAACCGTATCACAGTAATGATTGTATAGTAATGTTTGTCAGCTGCATTAGGAGCTGAGATGGTAACTAGACGGTATCCAGCATCAAAGGCATACTACCAGTATATAACAACAATATCAATAATTTTGTATATTTTTATTGAAAAAAGTTCACTGTATCTCGTATCCTAACGGAAGCTCCCCTACAACTTTTAATTAATCGAAGGAGGCGAGCTGGAGCCGGAGGCGTTCCGAGCAGTTCCAGATCGGTGTGCGCTGAACCTCCGCGGAACTATGAACTAAACGACGAAACTCCCACCTTTGATCTCTCCCCTGCATTGGGAAAGTTGCGACTGTTTTGCACTCACTTAACACTGATTTATAGACGATATTGACTCGATTAACGCTGATGTACTTTATAGAAATTAAAGTTCTCTTAATTAGCCTTTTGTTCTTTATCTTTCTTGTCGATACCAACACGATGATCAAATAGTAAGTAATACGACTGCTCAGTGTATGTACAAGTTTTGTAATGGTAGATGATAAGATAGCATACATATTAATGTTGTAAATAAAAGGTTAAAAAAGCCCCGAATAATAAAATCAGGGAAAAGCAGGATTTAAAAAATAAGCGACTGCATATAACAACGTAGTGCTGCTTAAGTTGATATATACAGCACCACATTGCTGTTGTCGCCTTGAGACAAAAGATTTTTTTACGATATGACGCTTTCAACTTTCACTGAGACTTTCACCTGATGGTAAGTGATACGGCAGCTAACAACAATGTAACGTTAGTAAGAATTATATACACAACAAATCTCGTTACCCCAGTAATTTCAATAGCATACAGCACCTTGAAACCAAAACACAGTAGTGTCCGGACAGTATTGTTTCTGCAATAGGAGTTGCAGTGGTACCTACCTAGACAGTCTCTGGTAACAGACACCAGTATCGTAAAAGTCGAACCAGGAGACTGGTGAAATTTATCTATATATCTATTTATGAGTATATATGTATATATATATATATATTTACGAATGGTCTGTCTGCACCGGAACGTATTCACGTGAATTTTTGGCATTGTATAAAACAGAAAATGTTTCAGTACCATTGCACACGAACATTTCAAAACGAATTTTAGACTCAAACAAAAAAAATGGCTTCTAAATCTCATTCAATTTAAAAAGCATCATATAGAACCCTTTATTCACAAGATATTTTAATAAAAAATATGTAAATTGGATTACATTCCATCATCGCAAGTTGTTTAATTAAGATTTAATAGACACAACATCCACACACTGACTACATATAATTTTACTTGCTCCCTCATTCGCTCAACATAGCTTTAGTCATAAAAAAATTGTGTATAAAGCAATGTTACGATATTATTAAATTTTAATAACTCCCCCGATCCCGTTCCCCGTCAGCGGATGCATTAACGCTGAAATGCCTAAGGGTCCATTAGCGGAATAAATATAACATAAACAGTCAGCGACGATTTAAAATAACTTTATGATGTTATGAAATATTAACTATGTTCCGCTTCAAAATATCTTAAGGAAGCCAGCCATCCATAAACTACAAAAAAAAAAATTAGGGGATATACTAAATAAACAGCTTTCTGTTTTATAAGAACGTAGGAGTATCTGGTTTCTATCACAATGTTTTCCTTTACCGGAAGCTCAAGTTGAGAGAATCGAACCTGCTTACTTTCGGAATGTATATGAATTATTTATTTTTTAATTATTAAATTAATCAATAATTAGTAGCAAGATTTCTGCCTTCTTCATCAGTCGATTGACGTCCACAGCTGAACATATCTCCCTCAATAGTGGAGGGATTAAGGTAATCTCTAACCGTCCTGGTTAAATGCAGCTAGTTGAAGATGTGAAGTAAAAACTTTAGATCACTTAAACCGCAGAAGAACTTTAAGTTAATTGACAACAAAAAGACAGTCTTGAAATATGGCATTCTTTAAGGTGGAAAGCTCTCAGCGATTCTTATCGCGGAGTGTTGCATTCTCAAGATGCCGCAGGGTGAAGTTTCTAACTTGGCAACGGAAAACCTTTATAAATTCATACGAAACCGAAAATATGAAATGATTTAATTGATTCTCTATTTATAATATAATATAACAGCCAAGAATTGATTGAACTGCTACCGAAGATCGTCTAGGTCAGGGGCCGGCAACCTTTAAGTCAGAAAATGTCATAGTTTTTAACGAGACTCAATAATTTTCTTGTCAAACAATTTGTTTTGAAATAAATGTTTCTATTAATTCATAAAAAAATATGTAATACATAAATAATGTTTTTCATAGAAAAAATTGTGATTAGTCGTCGTTAATCGATTCGGAAAAGTTTTTGATATTTTTTTAAAGAATAATATCGTCGCGAGCTTCAGGTTGCCGGCTCCTGGTCTAGGTATCACTGCAGTTGCTGGTGAAATAATTTGATCCCACACCATATCAAAAATCGATCCGAGACGGAGTTCCCCGGTGTTTTAGTAAGAGTCTCATATAATCTTCGTCCCTTCCCCGTAGGGACGGAGGTGTCCACGAGGATTTCCCCTGGGTTAAAAAAGATTGCAGCCAAAAACATGTTCTGTATAAATAATACTGTCTTCCGTTTTGAAAGGTGCTGTATGCTAGTGAAATTACTGGGGTAACGAGACTTAACATCTTATGTATCAAAGCGACGAGCGCAATGTAGTCTTATATGTATCATCTTAACGATAGCCACATTGTTATGGTCAAGCGTATCACTTACCATCAGGTGAAAGACTTGCACGTCTCGTTGACTCGTCAAAAAATAAATTGACATTTTATCAAAACCAAAAAGGTTCTTATTACATTTAGTTTAAGCTTTAGTTACTCGTAATAATGCATCATTAATATTTTGTCCACTTCTCAATATTAAAAATAAACTTGATTATGAACAAAAAATTAACTTTATAATTAGATGTACAGTGATTTGTTACTTTTTTTAATTCTCGAACTCCTCGAATCCTGTTCCAGGTGACATATGTAAAAGGAATTCCGCTTACTTAAAAACTTATCCTTACCTTTGACTCATCACAAAGCAAAGATCTCGCCAAATTGCTAAAAGAGTTCCTTCTTTTACTTTCATCTACCGAATGGTAAAGAGAAATGCTGTTAAAGCTGATGACGTCACAGCTCAGATTTTAAGTATTCCCTTGTAACAAATGCGGTTAACATAATTTAACACGAGCCAACTTAAAGGTGTAACCGTTACTAAATTTTAGTTACGTGAAGATTATGTTTTAGATAAGTAAACTTAAGTTTTAATGAAAACAAAGTAGTAAGTATGAAGTATTCAACTTATCCTTGAAATTATAAGTAAATTAAATATTAAGAACAAATTATGTTATGAATGTTAAAGATGTTTGAAAGATAGTTTGTATAATTTTATTTATTTATTTATACACATCGTGTAAAGGTCGACTTAAAGCCTTTGTCATTATCTTCCAGCCTACTTTGGCTGAAGCAGAGCATTAGATAGGTTATGAGATTGAACTAAAAACAGAATGATAATGAAATATATGTACACACGTATTTACTTATATATACATATAAATGTATTCACGTACATATAAATGTATATATGTATTATATATTTTATTATGTTTCTATTACATATAAAATAAATGCACATAATACATACATAAATAAATGATCTTCTAATTGGATACTACTAATTAATTTCATAACAAATGTTAATTTTAGAAATGACGTCTAATATGATAAATAAAGGGCAGAATAATATCCTTGTCTATTTAGGGTCGCTAATTAGCAATCGAAAACGCTGTGACGGAGAAATTCGGAAACGTATACAGATGGCCAAAATAGCAATGAGTAACCAAAATATGGAAAAATAGGAAAGTGCCGAACACCGCCAAGACTAGACTCTTGCGAACTGTGGTCTTTTCAATATTACTCTATACGGGTCCGAATCATGGTCAATTCGTGCAAACAATTTCAAAATCTGGTGCTGGAGAAGAAAACCGCGTATACTTTGGACGGCAAAAAGAACCAATAAATCTACTCTCAAGTAACACAAGATTAAAATCAGGCTATCCACTATCTGATAACAGCATATTCTGGGCTGTTTTGGCCATATTGTCAGGAGACAAGCAGAAAATTTGGAGCAAAAGGTCACGGGGTCGCATTCCTACCCGCTAGACCGAGCAGACCGACCGTCGTGCTGTCTTTGTCATATTTTTATTGTACTCATTCTTTTCTTTTCTATATTCTTTCTTAAATTTATTCTTCTTTCACTCTTCAGTTTCTATCTTTCACTCTTGTATCTCTTCTCTCATGCAACGCTTCTTAGACCCAAAATCCACCGCATCCCTGCACTTATTTTAAAATTCTTTTGTTTATTACATTTTCCTTTCTTACCTTGTTATTTTCTTTTACGTTTCCTTACTTTCTATTTTACTATATCTCTGTTACAATATTTTTCCCAACATTTTTAGTTTTATTTGTTTTTATTAGTTTATCTACTATTTGTTTTGCAAAGATTCGGCGATTCCCGTCTTCACTCATCATGTATTCGCTTATTAGATCTAAGCGACTAAAGTTCTTAACCTACATTCTTAAATGGGATCTGGACGAGTGCCACCGCTGGGACTATTCACGGAGGCGTCAACTAACGTTAAGGGCCCTCGCGCAAAGGGCTGCCTTTACAAATGTTTACTTGAAAGACTCTACATGTCGGAAGCTGCGATGACGTGCTGACTTAAAGCACGAACTTATGACCTATGCCGTAGCATTTTATTTAATTTAAAGCCCTCTATTGTAACATTTAGTTAATATAATTCAGTATTTTCCTAATGTATGATTTATTTTCATACAAAATTTATATGAGTTTGTTTTATTGCCTGGAATTTATCAAAGGGAACTTTTTATTTGACGAAACGATCAAGACGTTCACCTGATGGTAAGTAACGTGCTTGCCCATTGCAACTCAGTGCTGATCAAGATGGTACACAGCACCACATTGCGCTCATCGCCTTGAGGCGTGTGATGTCAAGTCTCGTTAACTCAGTAATTTAACATACTCTTCAAACTAAACACAATAATGTTGGCACAGTACTGTTGGAAGGCTGCAAATAGGACGGTCTCGGGGAATAGAGACATAACATCAGTAGTTAGCAGAAAACAGCAATGTTCTTATATATTATTTAATAAACTTGAAGGTCTTCAAATGTAGAAGAAGAATTTTTTCTTCTTTCTAGAAATAATTACATATTCAAAAGACCACTATTAATAAACGGTTAAGTTTCACATGTCTTTGGTAGTTTTGAGTGCTGAGTATCCCATAGTGACGATATTAGTTATTCCCGCGACGTACGTGGCCTCTCCTGTCACTAACAAACTTACCAAAGCCGATCCCCACGAATTCTATAGGACAAATTGAATAATTACTAACTAATAGCAAAGGGTCAAAGGGGACTTTAAGTTTATAACTGTTCAACTATTAGAAGACTGTAAACCGTTTCTAATGTGGTACCGTACTCGCTTTATTTTAATTATTAACTTTGAATACAAATTATTACGTTAAATACAGTAAAAGTACTTAAACTTCAGTACGAAGAAAACACCTCGTGATAATGTACAAATAATATTAAGTATAAAATTAAATACAGTAAAAGAAGTAGTTAAAGACCCTGTGCCGAACAAGTACGGGTTCGGGAGCCCGCGGCACAAGGTTCACCGATAATACGTGTGCGTGCGTGTACTTACC
>DWLS01005181.1:0-12995 GCA_018246255.1 Pachliopta kotzebuea | reverse complement strand
CTGTGTCTCTCATGTACATAATGTTTTTCCTTTTTGTTGTAATTATACAAATAAAGTGTAAATAAATAAATAAATATTATAATGTTTTAATTTACTGCTCGGCGATAGAAACTGACGCCGCAGAGTTCTTTAAATCCTTTTTGTTAATTGCTAGACAATTTTATATACTAGTGTCTCTAAACTACTTATATCTGCTAAGGTGTCTTTTTCTTGGGGCTATTTAAATTACGTATAGTTCGGTAGTATAATATTTTCTGTTGCGGACTTATTGCTAGGGCTAAACAATTATGGCTAACGTATCACGATGAATTTTTTGGTAAGCTGAGAACCATACTAAGAATTAAATATTACACCTCTGCTTTACTTTACTTTTTTTTTTATTTTATTTCAAAGAAAATTACATAGTTTTTTCTTAATTAGATTTCTTAAACCTGATAAGGTTTGTATGAAATCTACACATTCTCGTGAATATATATAGAAGGTATTTTTAACAAAATTAGTATTAGTAATAGTAGGAAATGTTATGTGACCTTCTTTTTACTTCTAAACTTCTTAATATGCATTCAAATGTATCGGCATAGACAATTAATATGCTGGAAGACATTAGAAATTATTAACTTGCGCATAATCAACTATATCTCTTTCTAAATTAATAGAGTAACGTCGTAAATAGGAATGAGGCAGGTTAAATTATGATATTATGCTAATTCAAGTTTTTCCTTTGTCTGGGTAATTGTATATATATATATTAATTAACTTGTGTAGTGATAATGGTGCGTTCAAACAGTATGTATATAGTAGCTGTATCTCTTTTTTTAGACCTTCTCTGAGGTAGAAACAGTCAATCTGATATAACAAGATGATCAAGAGAAGTTTGTCGGAAATCGTTTGACCTCGAAAACTATTGAAGGGAACTATTGAATGTTAGTTTTGCTTAATAATTGGGAGCTCAAGTTCAGTAGGAAACCGGGCCTTGTGTACTATGAATTGCTTTTTCGTTTCGTCTAACGAATAATATATTTTATCGTATTGAACAATTCTTTAAATCGTTCTCGAAGATTCTTTAAACGACCACTCAACAGGTTACATTACTTTTTGTTGCATTTTAACATATAGAACTTAATATATTGATATTTATACAATTAATTATGATTATAAAGCATATACAGCATTGGAATTCTTATTAAATATATTAACCGTTTGATATGCGCTTTGAGTAAACTGATAAATATTTGTAATAGGTATGTATATGTTGTATTTACAACGCAAATCTAAATACAAAATAATTGTAATTAATTATGTAAAATATTTATAGAACATCGTTGCGTAATAGAGTATGATCGATTGTAGACCTAATAAATAAATAGCCATTGTATAGTGCTCACCATTGCTTTAACTAATTAATAAATTGATGTATAAATTAAAAATACATATATTAGAAGAGAACCCAAGATAAAAAAGTGCTAAACATTTTTATTACAATTTCATAATCTTTTTATTACAATGTCTTCTTTTAACATAAGTTTATTAGAAAAGCTTAATTGTATAGTTAGAAACACAACGTACATCAATATAAGCTAAAATTCTTTGAAATATATTTAGCAGATCCTTAAAATTCGTAGAAAATTTGATATTTTTCTTTTAAATAGAATGATTTCTATTCTATAAAGAGCGAGTTCAATAAATACCCAAATTAACAACCCCGCTAATATATTCTAATAATAATATCTACTATTCCCACTGCTAAGATTTAGAGTCTCACAAGTAGATAGTCAAGGATCTACCAAGCTGGCTGAGGATTGGTAAATCTCACATGTCCACGAAATCTTTTCTTCACCAGAATGTTTATTTAAATATTGAAAGGAAGTATACTATGCTGACGAAGAACTCTTATTATTAAACTAATAAATATGTTGTTGATGGTAGGTTTCTGTCGTTGGAGAACGTCCAGGCAGATTCTACCACAGTTCATATTCTTGTGAAAATCTTTGTTTTCTTAAGATTGTTAGACATATTACTGAGATAACGAAGAGTACAATGAAATATCCGAAGTGTACTACTTCCAAAGTGTAATACGTTCAATATGGTTACGTTCAGCTCGTCTGGTTGTTTGCTATAATAAATATTGAATTCGCTAAACGCTCTTCACAATATGTGCTACCTAATAAATGATATTGCTTTTAATGCTCGTCAGTAGGTGGACTGATATAAATAAATTACACTGAATTGAATGGCAAATTGTTCATGTTGCTACACATTTAAATCCAAGTATGTTGCATATGTACTCGCATATTTTTACGCATTAATTATAAAGCAAAGCGTATATTTTTATATTTATTATATTGTTTGTTATATATATATAACACTTTTATTTGAAACTGGTGTAACATGTGAAACTAACCAATGTTTCGTGTATTATGAGAAAAAGTTTAAGTAAATTTTACTATTTCTCTAGTATCGTGTATTAAATCCCAAAATCACATATTTTTATTAATAGCTCGTGGTTTCACCATTTTGTTATTTCTAAATATATAATATATTCACAATACTACATTTTTAGATAATCTTGTAGCTTTTCAGTCATTCACCACTGTCACCTGCGGTTGTAATTAATCTCGAGAATATTATTAAGCAAATACAAACGGTATCTAGTGTCCTAAAAACCCCACTTTTGAAGTCGTGGTTATTGTCGAAGTGTTGCCATGCAGCCAGTAGATTAAGGATTATTACGAACATGGCTGTTGTAAACAAGCCAATATGAGCATTTTTGTATCCTTTAATAATACATTATTCATGTTCAGTTGTTGCTGTTAAAGATGGAGCAAATTTTATATGCCATGTACTTACTCAAAATTAAACTTTGAAAAGTGATTGATGTGTAACCATGTACGTAAATAACAAAGGTTTAATTTTAATATGCACACATGATTTAGGTCTATTTGTTAATCGTATTTTTGTTTGATGAGCAATAAAGTATTCTATTGTATTATAATGTTCTGTTCTGTTCTATTGTATGTTGTTTTCTGTAAAATAAATAGTAATTGTTTAGATAAGAAACGAAAGCTCTTATTTTCAGTAAGGTCTCAACGAATCCCAAAAAATAATTTATTTTTCGCCGTGATTTTTTTAATAACTTCATGGTAATTTTCTGCAAGATAGACTAAACACTTTCAACGTCTGTCTTATTTAACAAAATCAATAAATTTTACAGTGACATGATATAAGGTATGTGGTATAGGTACTAATGGAAAACCATTTGAGCGGTTTAGTACTTTGATATATAGTAACAAGGCTAATAAATAACAACCTATTTCTGTATATATTTTTATGGTACTTAATGCAAAGTTGCGAATAAAGTTTTACAGTAAGTTATTGCCTCTGGGTGAACCAAATAAAAAACTGACTGAAGCAAAATCAAGGTTGGAACAGTTCAGTGACTTAACTGGTTCAACCTTGTTAACGTTAACTTACTCGCAGAAAAAATATAGAAAAAGATTTACACTGAGCTTGCTTTATCTAGAAAATACTGAAGTCATTCAGAATTGACGAAGAAAAAAATGACCAATACGCATCGGGCAGCGGTCTCGCAGTTTAATTGTTAAAAACAAAAACCTGTAAAGGGCTGGTTGTGGTCTTTCCGAGGTACACATATTTTTAATACATTTTTTATTCATTTTAAATAAACCTGCATTAAAGTCAAGCTATATTTCAAGATACGTTCAAGTAATTTATACCGTCAAAACATACAAAGACTTGTTGATAATATTTGAGAAAAGTACAATGTTCCGTTCTTAATTCTTGAAGGGTTGTCTTCAGTATCGGCAAGAATAAGCTCTATCTATTTTTTTGGTACCGAAGGAGAGAGAACTCTTCGCGAAGATGTCATGTTTTTGAGAGGAATTCGTGAGTGTCCTCTGCTCTTTGAATGGAGATGAGATCTCTGTTCGAGTCTTCTACGTTTTACCTTCAGAGAACTCTTAGTTCTAATCAAATGCTGGCTTAGTGTTGAACTTTTATTTGTATTTTAGTTTCACAAGCTATGAGTCAAACTAAACTGTCAAATTCTTTATGGGACTAACAGCAACTGATGTGAATTTAATCTGTATGTATAACAAAAATGAGGGGACCTAGATTGAAAGCCAGTTTCACTTGTTTTCTGTACTACCAGTTTTTATACTATGAATTCGCAAGGACACCAACATTTAATTTGAAGTATTCATGATGTTATGATTTTATTTTTGGTTTTAAATTAAGAGCACACATATCCAGATAGTCAAAGGTTTAATGAAATAAGTAGTAAGTAATCGATATATTAATAGAGATTAATGTATCGATTTCTCACTACGATCTGTAGGACATAGTGAATATACAATATCTCAAATAATGAGTAGAAACAAGTTGTAAGAAAGTGATAACGTTCAACATGATCGTCAAATTGATTAACAGGCTGTAACAAAACGAATTGGAGGCGTTTATTTAAATAAAAATATTGTTAATGATACATGATTATATTTCGAATAAACCGTAGCAGATTTCACCTTTAAGTTTAATGGTTTCCTTATTGATCCCATATGTCTTAATCGGAAACGTAACGATGTTTGAGTTCTGAATCGAGTGTAAAATCGTATTGAATTATTTATGAATTGTTTATTTACTTGGTTATTTCAACAGATCTCACAATATTAACATAAAAAATAAATAGTCTCCTAAAAATATGATATGTACAGAAATTATGACGATGAGAAAACTAGGACATGGAAACTAAATGAAAAATGTATTATTGAGAACAGTATTATTTAAAAATTTCTAAAGTAGAGAGGATGCGATATGTTGATGTTACATTTTAGATGATTTAAAGACATTGTCAATCGTCTCCCTTATAGTTAAACGTTTGGGCGTAGTTCTCTTTTAAAGTATTCTACAAAACTGATTTACTACTATATAAATTAAGCTTGATGCAACAAAAAGTGTAACCCACTTTGCCTAAGTTTTTCTGCAATGTTAATACTTTCTGTCGGATCTTCAATATGTAATGTAATATGTTATTAAAACATTCTGTTGTTATTATTTTTATAGCCTATTCTATGATATATGATTCCCTGTAACCGGTTTATGTAATGTTGATAGGATGCAATTATTTTCTGTAACAATCCGCGCCAATAATTAAAAACCCGGTTCCGTCTATATTCTTTTTTGTATTCAATTATTACTGATTGCGCATAAAGTTATTAAAACGGGAACTCCTTGTGACATTTCATTAAGTTTGTTAAGAAAAAAAAACTTAAGTACCGAACGCTTCGACTCTCAATAAGCAGAAAATTGTATAAATTAACTTTATTAGCTCTCTGTACATCGAAAAATGTAATCTTGTTATACTTTGCGAATGTAACAACTGCGCTCATTGGATGCGGTATAATTTTTTCTATTTACACTAACAGGTCACTATAAAGTTATATATTATGAATTATATTTAAAATTTTTATAATATATGTAAGTGAGGGAGAGACGTTTAATTAAACTATGTATTTTCATGTAACTGTATAATTGGGATTTATCATCAGTCGATAGACATCCACTGCTAAACATAGGCCTCTCCTAATAAATGGGAGATTTGAGCCGTCTCCGACCACAGTGTCCCAGTGCGGGTTGATCGATATAATTGGCATTACTTTACTATTAATGACAAATTAAGCTAATATTGTAGTTTACTATTACTGCTTATTTGTATAGGTACTATGTATATTTTTCGTTTAATATGTGCTAGTAATCAAATTTAGACAACATTTCCTTGTCTATCATAAAAATACAAATGCTGTTGAGTATTTAATCTGAACCAAGAAATAATCAATGTTTTTAAGATGCCGTATCAAATAGTCGTTGCTGAATGTAGTGACATTACCATAAGTAATCCATACGATGCTCATTACCAGCGAGCGGCCAGTGCGCGTGTGCGACAAGCACTTCCGCATGCCGATAGGGGGCGGGGTGGGCGACATAGTCCCGGGTTCGATTTATTGGGACATTCGGCGCCAATTCGCGACTTATAACGCAGGCAGAAAACTTGTTACAATTGATCGTAAATCGTTTTGATGGACGTTTTTGACTTTTGAAAGTATACTTCACAGCGCTTCACTGCCGATTGTCCTATTTTTGATTACGGAAAAATGTTTATAACCGCGTGTGCTAGTGTATATAATTTTCCATATTATTATACGTCCGAGAATCCGGTAATAAGATTTCTTAACCATAAGTACGAAATTCCAGACAAATTTTAATGGCTACGATTATCGAATTATATTAAAAAGTGGATTCGATATTGAAAAAAGGTAGAAATTAAAATATGGTAATTATGTTTAAATGCAAGTTTTGTGTTTTTAACTTTGTTAGTAATATACAGATTATAATTAATAATCTTTTATAATACTAATATTTTTTTTCTTGTATTAGAGCCCTTTATTTATGTAATATTGTTGAAATGTTTTGTTTAAAAGGAAGTCCCTTGATCAGTTTGAAATAAAAAAAATAACTTTTCTAGTAAATTATGCGATTACAACTATCTATGTAAAGACAGCTGTATTTTCAAAGTAAAATATTGGAATGTTTTTTTAGATGAAAATATTGCTTAAAGTAGATCTACAGCATTCTTTGAAAAGGAATTATAAAACTATAAAGTTAGTTTAAGTTGTAAAATTTCTTAAAAGTTTTATAACAAGTAAATTTGAAATTGAAAACTTTATGGTACATATTCGTCATCCTCCCTTATTTTAAAAAATATTTTAGTTTTCGAAAAGTTGCTTAACTTTTTATTGACTTATATTAATCGTGGTATTCTTACCTGTTAAATTATAACTATGTTAAAACTATAATTTTTTAAATATATTGACTGGAAAATACTTCTGTTTGTTCATTAGGTGTTGCCGGTTGTACAACTTCATATTTAACGCCCACATTTGCCTGTCATCGTAACATTTAGCTGCTATTGAATTATAATATTCATGTAACAAAAAGTGGACTTTATGTCAATCGTTACGATAAGAGTAAAGATCAAAATAAAGACTCGATAGTAAATTAATTGTAAATAGTAAAAGTATTAAAAAAATTACTATTATAAATGCTAAATAATCCTTTTTTAACATTTAGTTGAACTATTTCTTGTAAAGTTCAGTATAATGCTTCAATTATAACAAAAATAGATACGTGGCTGTTATCGTATTACGTTATAAAAAATCTCAATACTTTACTATAAAAGATTTACTTAAACTGCGAAAGTAGTATAGAATAGGATATAGTAGGAAAACATATTTTTATTCATATATGTATATAAATGTCAAATATTTTATACTAACATGCTGTGCTCTGTTTATTTTTATAAAACACAATGTAATTCAAGACAAGATCTGAAGTAAGGCGTTTCGATCCATTAACGGTCGATAACCGAAGCAGGAAACAGTTCTTTTAGAAATGGATAGTCGTCAAAAACCTGTAGGCAGACTATTTACTTTACATTATTTGTTTATGTACACTGACATCAATTTGAAAGTAAAAAATATTTTGAAAATAAGTGCAAAAGTACATTATTTCAATAAGATATTCCTTCTAATAATACTTAATTGTTGTGTATACTGCGCATATAAAATCTAGAGTTTTTTTTATAAACAGAAATTATATCAGTTTTTATATCAATTTATACGTACAAAGTAATATTATTGGTAATATATATATAACATGTGAAATTACATAATGTTTTGAGCTTTTTAGAAATGTCCAGTCGATAATAAGTCGTCCTATTATTTTGTATTTATTGGTTTATGTATTAAGTACGATATTACACGAATTTATGTATAAAATGACAAATAATCTTTACCTCAAATTTCAAACATTACGTTAAAATAATATAAGGTATGTATACGTTCTTTTAAAAACCTTTTCGCGGTTGTATATGTTATACAAACCCAAGACAAGCTGCAACATTGTATATAATATCTTCATCAAACAGAGTTGACAACGAAAAAGCTTAAAGCGTAGTTTTTCATCAAATTGTATTGTATTCAGATTATTTTTTAATTAACAGCGGCTTGTCATTGATCGGGCAATGTTTATTAACGCTACAGGATAATAATGGGGATGTTATTATGTTTTTACAGCGCTATCAGCTTCATAATAAGAAATACGACGTTCATTAAAGCGTACGCGAGTAATGTACGTGGATAATTACACGGACTCAATGTGTATTTATATTTTTGTGAAATTATTTTCACTTGCGGAGAAGGACGATACAGTGGTATAATAACACTATCATACCATGATATAAGAGATATAATTATGTGGTATTCAGTTCTGATTATATACAACGAATCTCTGTAACTATATACATGGATGGGAAGAATAATGGATGTACTATAGGTTTGATGTTTTTATAGGTTTGTTTTTGTTTAAGGTGGTTTTTATTTATTCAATCCTAGATAGTTATTATGAAGCGATGATTGCTCAGTCTGAAGTCGCAGATTCGGTCGTGAGCTTAAGTTTCCGGTAAAGGAATAGGCGAGGAAACCAGAGTATTTTTTTTATAAAGAGTAAGTGGGCAAACGAGTGAGTAGTTCACATGATGGTAAGTGATAACTGGCTTAGGACAATCGCAACATCGGGTCTTGACTGCGTTGCTAACCTTGAAGAAAAAAGTGTTTTCCATGAATGCTTTATTAGATAAGTTATATTACCTATCCCGCACTTGGTCTACGTTTTAGATAAATGCCCTTGACTTTCTTCTCATGTGAATTCCATGTGTGGGAATGTTCAGTGTATTATTTATTCATTGTAAATCGTTAAACTAGATTTCAGTCAACCACGTATTTCATTATGAATTATAATAACGTTATTATTTTTAATTATTTTTGTAGTTTTTCGTCTTAGTAGAGTTAGTTTAATCTAAGAAATAACAAATTTTCTAATCAATTACTTTTACAAAAATTTATGTAAACGATTAACATATCTTACACTTACTTCAGATATTTATTATAGACACAATGACTTAACTATACGTGTCTCTTTTTAGTTATAGTATATTAATTTGAAAAATGTAATACTAAATTCGCCTGTGCTTAGAACGTTAGCATATCACCCAATTATACTTTAGCTAAAATCAATTTGTTTATAGTTGTCATATGCGTGGTTGCGGTGCCTGAATGCAGTACAGGTGCCGTGCAGCTAAATAATTGACCTAATTCATGCAACAAAGAGCAATTCTTCACCGTCGTAACAGTCACGCCGTCAGTTTAAACGGCTACTGATGGTGAAAAGGAAATTTTGAAATCGATTGTCCTATTTTAAAGGCCGACATGACACGATAATAATGAGTTTCTGTATTTTTAATTTGATACAATTTTTGCTTACGTCGCCAAATTCAGTATACATTAGTCAAAGTTTTGTTGAATTCGCCTAGTTAGCTAATACTTTTTTGTAAATCTACCCCTATAAAAGCATCGCTATGTTGGTGCTGATGACAATAGAAATCCATTAAAAGACGAGAGCATTACCCATTTATTTATCGAGAGCACAATTTACGGTAAAAAAAGAAAGGAATAGGAGGAAAAATCTGGAAATATATAAATAACCTATATTAGTCATAAGAAATTAAGGAATAAGTTTATGATAATTAGGAAATACGTAGCCTGTAAGACAATAGATACAAGTAAAACGAATTAGTTTTGATTTATTAAGTATATATTTTAATAGCAACATTTTAAGTTATATAACTTTTGTTTATATTACAAAGTGTTTATTAATTTCCATAATAACATTTTGTTATATAAAAGTCAGGACTAACATACATATTCTTAAAATAGATGGAATGTCATTCATAATAATTGTTAATAGGAAATAAAATTTGGCATTATGGTACAGAGCCATATTTCCGCCTGTAGGAATATACTGGCGGTATAGAAATTATAGGCATGCGCGTTTTACCATGGACGGTTCCATCGTCGTTTAAAACTGTGAAATTGTTGTAAAATTTTAGCCCGTTGGTATAAATAAAACAATTAAAATTGCTCTAAAAAGTTTATTACTTTTTTTATTTATAATTATGATTGTGTCGCTTGTGTCCGGTTTTTGAAAGTCTTCCCCAGACGTTTGGACCGGTCGGTACTTTGTATAGTTACCGCGTGTCGTTGTATGCCGGCTGCGTTACGGCCGACTCGTAATGTCAAGGATGTCCAAGGTGGTCTTGTTCGATTTGCGGACATATTTTATTTTCAATCCTATTAAAAAATGGACGATCACAAGTTGATCTATTTATTATTTAAGGGAGGATTATTTATCATATTCCTGATTATTATGGTTTTTGATCGTGAAGTATTTTCAGCTATATAGGCATGTCAATTATTGGTATCTCCCTATGGTCTATTTATTCTATAATAATTTGAAGCATAATCGCGGAATAATATGATGGATATCATCAAAAATGTTATAATAGTAATTTAAATAATTACACAAACATAGAATGGTCGAGAATTTTTTTTTTTAATTCCGGACCATGATACGGTATTATAGAAAAAATAAAGTTTATATCTAATCGCAACTGAATCAAACATCCCATGTTGTACTGGTTGGTAAACTCACAAGCTGAAAGGTAGAGGAAATACCTATCCTTAGTTGTATAGATTCCTATGCTCCTAGAAAGGAGGAAGCAGTGACCATCAACATGTATGTCAATCTTGAATCGTCTTATACCTTTTATAGATTTCGAGCCATAACTTGTTTGCGATTAAATCTTAAAATGTTTAATAACGGCAGACAACTATACAGTTAAATGAGTATTTTGATTTTTTCTCCATATTTTTGCGCAAAGGTTAAAAGGATATATTTATTTTTGCGTCCTATTTAGTCTATTTGTGAGTAAATATTCCAGCATAATTAGGTAATCGTAAACTTGACACAAATGTTAATGTCTGACCAGGATTATACATGGAATATTACAGAACATGGTTAAGGCAACAATTAAGGCTAATGTGACGGGTAGAAATAAAAAATTGTTGATATTAACTCTTTTTTATACTATGAATCAAAGTGAGTAAGGCATTAGTATAATGGTAAGTGATATTTCAGGATGTTCGTCACGATATTAAAGTTTTAAGTATCGTTATTTAGTAACTAGTGTTCTTAAAGCACATTATACAGTGTTGTTCATATCGGTACGTTGACGTTGGTACAATGGTATTACATAGCTATATAATCTTACGTAAATAAGAGAGACTTCGAGAGGTACCGGCCTGCTGGTTGCATAGAAAGTTGAAGATTGCGTTTATTGGGAGGGGGTTATGTGTAAGGATGAACTAGGTTGAAGATGATAATTACAATAGGAAGAGAGAGAGAAACTATCAGAAATTACTTCAAAATAATCTTTATGAGCTAGTATAGTATAGATAGCAGAAGGTAATTTTTGATTGTGGCGGTTGCTTTATAAAACCTTCTTCATGAAGTTTAAAAAAGAAGCGGCGTATGTAGATTAAAAAAGTTGTTATTTATGGAAATGGTAAGAAAAGGAGCAAAAAGCTCATTCGATGGGGCGGGTTCGATGAGATTCAACTACATTACCTTCCTTTAAAGTAGAGGGTGATAATTGAATAGTTAGGTGTTAAAATATAATTAAAATGATTAACATTGTAAATATTTGCTAAATGAAAGTGTTAACACATAACTAATTAGTGGCTACGGATACTCAATAGAGTCGGTTCCACAACGTTTCAGCAATATGCAAGCGATAATTACCTGAACGGGCAACGCCTTACAAAATTACAAGATGCTTGCTTAAGTGACGATGAAATAGATTTAAGTTATGAAAATTTACCAATAAACCGACGCGACTTCGTTTCTATGTACATCATACGAAAAAGCATAACGTTTAATAATTACTACCTTTCAATCTAACAGTAATAGTTTAATCATCAGCTACAAACATATTATTTAATAACATGCTAGATTACTTTGATACCTTTTTGTACACAGGTGTTTAGTATTGTTATGAATTTTTGTAAATAAAAAAGATTAATTTCAATATTCATGTATCAGCAATTACATAAACTACATTTAAACAAATATAAAAAATATGACTAAATTTACACTGATATTCACTTTAGTAATCTGTCGGAAATCATAAAGAGCACAAATAATTCATTTCTATAGTGCTTTGATGACATAGGCGTAACAATAATGATTGTATTCTAATGAGACGTTGACATGCTACAATCCAATACAACATTGTTATATACTTCAGATGTATTTTAGATATTCATTTGAAATTTTAAATTCCTTCCGGCAAGAATAAAAATAAAAAAAAAATGCTTTATTATTTACAAAGGTCTAATAATTGATATCTGATATCACATGATGATATGGCTAAGATGGTAAAAGAAGAATATTAGAATATGTGTTGACTATACCATAGACAGAAAAGCGGATTTTTAAAGATTATTCCATCATTTGAAGTTCATATAATAGGGTAAGTAAGGTAGATAATCTTTAATAATAAATAAACTTTTTTTATTATTCGACGATGCGACAGGTTGAGCAAGGCGTTCACTCGATGGTAAGTGATACCATATGTCTATAATAATGTAGTGCTTGCTAAGATAGTATATAAAGGACAACGTTGCGCTCGTTGCCGTGAGTCATCTGTTAAATCCCTTTTCCTTCTATCCCTTTGATGTTTTCAATACTGGGGCCTTCTCAATAGGAAGAGTCATGGCCATTTATCAGTTCGCGCGATGCTCGCGAGTGATAGGTCCTGGACGGCAGTGGCCTCTTTCTGCGAGACAGTCATGTCCCAGAAGGAGGCCGACGAGCGGGCCAAGAGGAAAAAAGGAAGCCCCTGGGCTATCCTCCCTCGGCAGGCGGCGAGTCGAGGTGCGCTGGAGGCGGTATCAACGCCTCCTCTTGCTGCCCCCGTAACCCGAAGCGGGCCAGGCTGGGTACCTGGCCCCGCCAATGCTTCGGCGTCG
>DWLS01005180.1:0-12996 GCA_018246255.1 Pachliopta kotzebuea | reverse complement strand
TATTTTACAAAATCTGTATTACAAATATGTACCTTTTGAGCTTAGAGCCTTTTAACAGGCTGTTTAGGTCGTTTACCCAAACCCTAAAATATTTATGGCGCAACATGTGACTGATGAACAACAAAATAATACTAAACTGAGTAAAAACCAAGGACTAATTGTACACTTCCGCAGCTCGGATAGCAGGGATTAAAAATTCAACCTTGATAATAAGCGTCGTTATATAAACAGATTGAGTTGGCAGCCCATCTTTATGTGGAATGCTGATAAGATTGGCTCGCCACGCGCCCGCACCGATTCTCTGATCAAAGCACTTTTAAAGTTTCCCAACCATATTTATTTTAGAATAAAATTCGCCCAATGCACTGTCTACATTTTGACATCCAGCCACACCGAAAATTTACCACCTAAATTTATTTTTATGAAGACATACACAAACTTGTCCTATTCCTACTTTGTAACATGTAACTTCTATAACTATTCCCGAATTTCTCTTAGTTCATGAAATATCTATCCACCGACTTATAAACCTTTCATGACTGTTCGCATTTTAAATCTATATTGTTTAAATTTTACCTAACTTGAGAAAAATACATACTTGTTAACAAAAACTGTTTTGCTATACCCAATGATAAACCAATAAATAAGACTTAACACAACAAAAAATGATTATAACTAAAACTATGTGAATAGTATAAGGACGAAAAGGACACAATAGTGGTCTTGGTCACTATAATGGTCTTCTCTTCTTTTTGATGATGTTAAATAATTAAGACTTATTTAAAATTATGATAATATTTTCTAAGATTTTGGATTATAATAACATTGTTAAAATTTGAAATTCACATAAAAATTTACACAAAAATTCACAGTAATGTCGCGGTTGTTATTGTCGAATTTCAGGTAGATTTCGTGAAATTTCCACATTGCGGAAAACATTTTGGAATTAATGATGAATATTCAATATGTTCTCTTGTTCAATATTCAAGGACATGTATGCTGAATTATTGGCAATCCGTTTTATGGCCGAACAACTTTATTTCAAAATGCTACATTTAATGTGTTTTCATCGAACTGTATGTACCTAATCACATCTCGTAAAGTTTATTATACTCTAATAAAGTCCGAATTAGTATTGCTTTTCAATTGCTTCAAAATAAACTTAACGCCGGCGTAAAATAAACGTTTCTGTTCTTAATATTAAGGAGGATTTTATTGGTCGGCTGATTCAATTTTATCCAGAGAGGAGGACTAGATATCTGGAGACAATACCGTGCGTGGAGTAATAAAAAGAATAAAAAAAATTTAATAATCAAACGTTCTATTTTTATTGACTGTCAATTTCCTTTAAACGGAAATGTAAACTTTAAAGTCAAGTTTTCTAATTAACCTAATGATAAATTATGCCGTAATACTATCATAGATAAGGAAATTTTTTCACTGTCATAATTTGATGGACCATATTTATAAAACATTAAATCAAGTTATATCCTTAATTCCGCTAACTACAGCGCCATTTAAAGCTACTATCATACTCTATATCTAGGTGGTATACGGCAACAGAAACCTAACAGTGCACCAATTCATGTTAAAAATTTTCAATTCCATTTCAGTTTCCATTCATATCATTCCAAATCAAGTAACTATTTTTCTAGCTTGAACTTTAACTCCCTTATCTCTTAGTAGGCAGAAATCGCTAATGTAGCGATGACTTGATTTTTTATCGTAAAATTCTGTACAAACTTTGTTAAAAATATATTTTGACAAATACATTTTTGAAATAAAAATGTACTCTTTTCACAAAAGTAACTCATTATTTCCCACAATCTACGTCATAACATAAGCTGTTTTCTTTTTTACTTTTATAATGTAGTGAATAACTTTTCTAAGAATTTAGTCATGTCACGCCATATTTCTCTTGTTTATTTACTGGTAAGATAATATTTGATACCGAGTAAATTTTTTTAGAGGTAACCGCTAAAAGAAAAGTGTTTAAAAAGTCATTACTTTCTTTTTTGGGGACCGGTTATAAACAAATTTATTAAAAAAATATTTATAAATCCCAGCTTTTACTCCATACAAAAGACATCTTGGCTCCAGAAACCTTCCATCGGAAACTTTATAGTATTTTACAAGTATCTAAGCAAATAGTTGCCAAAGTTTTAAATTTGCCAATTTATCTTTTACATTTCCTTTGGCAACTTCTGATATGGTGATATATAGCAGACAGTTTGTTGGCGATGGAGTTCATTTAACATTTTTCTAAGTTATACAATATAAAAATACTCAACATATCACAGATTAACTGAACTAGGCGTTGCTTTGATAATTTCCTTATAAAAGATTTTTGTATATTACAAAATATATAAGAAATTTAGCTTAACCAAAAACATTGCGTGTAATCTTTTAAATAGTACATTTTCTTTAATTTCGTAATGAGCAATTTTGTAGAGCAACAGGAAGTCATACCAACAGAAAGGAATTTAAGAATCGCAATATATAGCATGTAAGTACTAAGGAAAAAATTTTGTTCCTTTTTTAGTTCAATCATTTTCCAGAAATTATGTTAAAATTTTAAATAACGATAGTTTTTCCGTGTTTTTAACATGCAGCACAAAATTCCTTTTCATCAATCTTCACCTTTGGAATCCGGTCGATTACCCTAACATTTAACAAGTTTTTTCAAAATGGTAGTTAATTATTTCTTATATATTGTACATCTCACATATACATATATCTTCATCTTTTGTTTCGATGTGAATCTCTTTTCTTGTATTAGCTGTAAGTCTTCCAACAATATCAAAATAAAATAAAATAAATAATATTAAACAATTTAACTATTTTGAAATTAATGATGAAAACATATGATTCAGAATTGAGCCCTTACACAGTGGTAACGAGCGTGCCCTCGTGACTAGTGCAAACAGAATATACCCACCCTCTGTTTCTGTCTACGGGCGATCAATATCTGCTCCAAAACAGCTTTGTTCACATTCTGGTTCAAGATTAATTACTGTAACATTAGTAAATAATCAGCCTTTAATTCCGTAATGAGTAGATTGTTTAATATGCAGAACGTGAAACGTAAAGCCCGCATCAAAAGTCACAACGACATGGATCCTTATCATTGTGATATTTTTATTAATCTTAATCATAAAATCTGTGAATTAAATGTAATGGTACATGCCAATTAAACATTGTATCGATCATTATAGCCCACCTTATTATCTTCACTGTGAAACCGTTGCATTAGATTAATATTTGTGCCAAAAGATTGAGAACAAAAGGGTTGCGACAACTGGAAAGTGGCCAAGTGTGGGTAAAAGCGCCTAAAATAATCACTTTGCGCAAAATATAAATGACTAATTTAAAAAGCATGCGCTTTTTAAAGCATCTCCTATTAAGCATCCAAAATAAACAAAGTTTTCTTTATTAATACAGCTCATGTGGCTTCAAAGTATAATAGTGCATTTTGTATTTAAAATTTAAAGGTCTAGGAACCGTCAATGAAAATAATCAATAATAGATAAAGACTTGGAATGGCAGTTCATGAGACGACGGATCAATATGGGAAAGGTACGTGGAGCGCTTTTGTAAGTTGCATGACGCCAGGCACGAATTACAAAATGTATACCGCGTTAAACAATTTCGATTCTACATGATCTCTTTAAAATTGTATAGACATACGCATAAAAACTTATTACATTTACAATAATATGTTATATTTATTATCCATATAACATAACGTAACTATATCTTAGATACTAATAAGATACTCCACCCCTACTTAAGTTCTCTGCTCAACCCTAAGGTAGACTGGGAGAGAATGCCTTTTGGCATTAAGTCTGCTTTGCTGAACTTTTTTTTGTGTGCAAATAAAGTTTTTTAATAAAAAAAAATGTTTCTTTTATTATTCCAGATTATATGTACAAGGTAAAGTGAATAAATTAATAGAGATGATAAACAAGACATTAAGAGAGATTATCATTACTTATCACTTCTTTATTTCTATCTTTCAATTAATTAAATTATTTTCACAGGTAACTGAATACTAATTACCACCAACTAAAAAAACATGAAATGTATGTCTAATACATCCTATTTTGTTAAAAGATGACATTTTGAAACCATTTTGATCTGTTTTTTTGTCGGACCAAAAATGTGTTTAACTCTAAGTCAGTTTAAATTTACATTTCATTGATTATATTATTGAGGAGTTAGGTCGAAGATCGGTCTATGTAAATTCCTTGGGAGAGGCCCTGATCATTTACTTTACTTACAATAATAAAGTTTTTAGCTCAAACCGTTAATGAACGAATAGAAGCACACGATTTCTAGCGCCAAAGAGCGGACAATCAACAGCCTTTGTGTCGCTTCTTCTGAACGACGAGGACCTCTTAAGCTTAAGTGTGTCGTCAGACTGCTTGCTTTTTTAAAAACATCGTAACAAAGCGTTCAATACCTTTTAAAACTAGCCTATTTTTATATTAGTTGTTTAATAATAACGAATTTATTATTTGATAATATAAACAATCTTTTACAAATTAACATAGTACTCATTTCTGTAGAATTCGCGAGTTATTGAGGAAAAAATTAATACATTTATTGAATTTACAAGATTTCTCCGTTAGATACTTAAAATAACGTTACGACATCCTTTTTTTAACATAGCTACTAGAAGGGCGTAATATTCCACTAGGAATATGCTTCCTTACTACTAAGTAAGAAATATTATTGTCAATAACAATGAAAATTCTGAGTAAAACATTTAGATCTATTTAATTGTTTAATATCAGCACTCTTGTAACTTCTGAAACTATTGTACAAACATCTTCTAATCACATCACATTAATTTGCAAATGCTTGTCGGCAGAATGAGCCGCGTCCTCCTCAACAAATCTCTAGAAACCTCACGAAGAAACTTGGATTTTCATGAATGCTTTTGTGTAGTAAGTAATGATTTATCATGTGTTTAATTTTTATAATAATGAAATGGAATACACGAATTTGAAAGTCATTAAAGGTTACTACAATTACGATTATTATAATTTTAAATAACAGTACTACATAGCTGAATATTTAAGAAACAGTTTTTTTTAATTATTATTTTTAATTGGCTTGGCTAGTGGCCAAGGTTTGTTAATCAATAGAATAAGAAATTGTTGTGCTTATGCATATTGGCAGACATTTACTTTTTTGTATACTACCTATTGTACTTACTCTAAAAATTAAAAAAAAAGGTCGCTAAAGTAGAAGTACAAACGTTACTTGAATAAAAAACCGACTATTCTTATATTTATAATGAAAATGAAGTTTTCCTTTTTATGATGAAATCAACTAGTAGTGCACAAAGCTTTGTTACTCGTAATTCTTCGGTAAACAGACAAACATAAGGGGAGTGACAGTCGATGGAGTCGAAAGCGAACCGTGTTATTTGCTTACCGCTAACTCCATTTGTTGGTCGAGCGGACGCTCATTGCTCATAGCTAACCGACAGGCCCGCCGTATGACTACTGGCAAACTCCAATGAACACAAAAAACCACCTACGATGAATTCTGATTGACTGCTTTTTTTAAAGTTTTCAAATTGAAGATATTCAAATAATGTGCGAAAAAGTTAATCCACGGTTTATTGTTTTGTAGAATAAATAGTACCTCTCAATCTCTCTCATACAATTTCTTGTAAATGAATAAATAAATTAAAAGCTGTGTAATTACAGTTTTTATAATTCAATTTTAAAGATTAACAGGGATAGTTACACTTATTTACGTACCAAATCGATTACCTAAGATACTGATTATTGATTTTGTTAAACTTAGTTTACGAATACCAGCTAAACAGTACAAGACAAAAACGTATACAATAGTATTTATTTCCGTCTCCTAGCAGTAGTTTGCAATAAGTATTGTTCCCATTTAATAAACGTTGCAACTTTTGATATTACCGGGGTGATAAAACCTAATGTACATATCCTAACTCACACCTCATTGTATAATTTGCTTTTTATTTTCCACTAAGTGAGCGTTTAGTTTAATTGATTGTTTAGTTAAAGAAAAGTAAAAAGCAACTTCTGCATACTTAAAAATATTTTTCCTGCAACAATTGCATATTTTGTCATTCCCTAAATAAATGAAAGACGGTACATTAATATTTTTTAACATAAGTTACTTATTTCGATATGGTACGGGTACAGGACAACATATTTTTTATTTAAAGTTTATCTAACAAACAATAAATAATAAATATGACGTATAACTAAAATTTCGTTCACATTCTGATATACCGTCCATCATAATATAATAATTTTTCTTATTTACTCTTCTAAATAAAGATTTAACGTATCAATAGATTTCACGTATAAATGGCATATTACTATGTTGTTTTTTTGTACATAAAACTATTTTCGTTATTGAAAAATAGTGTTTTAAGAAAATTGTGTTTATGATCGTATCAAAATAATTATGTTATAAAAATGTTAACTCAAACATTATATTTATTACAAGGAATATTTATTAAAGTATTGTATATCACAAGATAATGTGTTATATTTCAGTGAGATTTATTACTTCTTAAATCTGTATTAACTATAATAATTGACATGAAATACCTTGCTTGCTTTTAAAAGTAATCCTATTTGCCGAAAAAGGATTAAAAAAAACAGTCCAGGTTTTTGAAAATCAGTAACGACATGTGAGGGAATATCCTAAAAAGAATCATTGCTGCCTAATTTGTCGCACGTTTCAGACTATATCCAAATGTCGAGGTTCTATGCCTTAGTTAGGAAAATGGGTCACCAAGTGTCATGCACTTACACAAATCGATGCAATTTCGGTGTAATTGTAGAAAACAATAAGTAGTTACAAAAAGCACTCTGTTAATTAACACGGCAATTTGTTAGTTCATTACTGCTTTTTTACTACGTTCATTTGCTATTTCCTAGTTACATCTTATCTTATCTTATGTAGATCTTGATTCTCGTTTTATATATATTATTATCAGTTATTAACATAAATTATTTGCATCAAAAACAACTACATTTTGAATGAAAGTTAATAAAGTTTACCTCTCCTCTTGACCTTGAAGATGAGGATTCTAGGAGAAGTCGAACAGCTTTTAGGAAAAGAGATGTGTTCTTCTTAATGGCAGCAGCCTTCCACCGCTGGTGGTGGAGCTTATTCATATAAAGCACTAGAACGTTCGCTGCATTCGAACGTTTCGCGCGACACTGTACAGAGCAGGCGAAGCTTGGCAATTGTAGAACAAAACTGGCAGTGGAACACACGCGATGCTCGTTAGCAATGCACGGCCGAAAACTGGCAACGACTGACGAGTGCTTGGTGCTCTGCGCTGCCGCTATTTGCGCCCACCGCCCGCCCTGCCTCAGTCCCTCCCCGCCAACCATGCTGCCCCCGCCCGGAGCTTTCTCTGCGCAGCGCAACAACAATCACTTAAACCTTCAAACAGTTTTTTGATTGCCCCTACAAGAATTACCTAATATAAACAATATATAATAATTAGCTAATATAAATAATTGAGTACTTAAATACTTTCAATAATTTGGGCTTATGAAAATAAATTATAAAAGTACGTTTATTCGACATGATTTATTCATAAACAATAAACTTTCAATATTCGGTGCAAATTTAATATATATATTAACAATACATTACACACCAGCTGTAAATTGTAAATAACAATAATTAGGTCAATTTTTTATTAGTTTAATTTCTATACCTCTGGGTGTGAAATATTGCAAAGTTATTTTCATATTAAAATCAACTTTAACAGCAAGCTATTATAAAAATATTACTTTTTACCTTTTGATTCCAAAGTATAGAACTAGCGTAACGACCGATTTATTAGATTTCTTTGTAAAATATTTAGCGAAGAGAATGCTTATGTTATATTATTTGAACACAAGCAAGGTCGTTTTGAAAACGCATGGATATATCTCATTAACAAACCTAACTAATATGCCATTAAAAAGAATAAATAAAAATGTTATAAATTTTCGAACAATGGCTACTACATCGACCTGATACGAAATTAAATTACACAGAAAAATCAAAATAAGTAACTTTGTAATATAATAAAGATTAAAGAAAGTATTAGGTTTTTTTTTTTTTATAACATCTGAGAGGCAAACAAAAAAAAAAAACAAGGTATATAGCAATTAGTTAAGCTGTTCAAATTATTATATTGTTTTAATTTTATTTCATTGTTATTAAAGAACAGTCGAAACATATCTAATGTCTACTATAAATAAATCTAAATTATAATGTGTGTAGAGCAGATTTGTAGCGACAAAAATAACTATTATCTGTTATAAAATTAGACCAATGCGTTACTAAATATAAGTAGCTACTCTATAAACTATTCTAGGATCATTTGACCTATCAACATTGGACTACTATCACAAGACGTTATTCAAAATTTTGCTAACAAAAATTATGTTAATCTTTTTCTTTATTCGACTCGGCGATGAGACGAACAAGGCATTCATCTGGATAGGCTTGCACATAACAACACAGCAACGTGGCGCTTGTTAAGATTGTGTACTGTATATTGATTGACACTTAAGGTAGTTTCAGTAGGATACAGCACCCTTCAAATCAAAACACAGTAATGTTAGCACATTGGTATTTAACGGGAGAAATAGGAACTGCGACGGTACCTTCCCAAATGGTTTCCGGCAACGAAGACCTACCACCACGTTTTTAACACATTCTTTTAATTACTCAGTCGTTGAATCCAGTTAGCTATGAGAAGTTCTTGATCACGGACTTGCCTCATGGTCGCTATATGGTGTAATTGTCCGTACAAGGCTATGATTACTTGTTTTTTATATAAATTTCTTATATAACAATGGGTCCTCTGGGGAAAAATAATAGTTTTTTTCTAAATAGATACATGTTTTATTTAAAGAATATCAAAATGAATCATCATAATTTACCGAAACTATCAAATTTCGTTATTTTCTTTTTAGACATCTAAAATCTTTAAAAGAACATTTGTAGTATGAGATAGTTGCCCTGCCCTGCCTTAACCATGACGTGTATCTGTGCTGCCTTGCCCCGCCCTCTTCTCTTCTGGTATTTTCTGTTCTCTTCTGGGCGTGGCTACGTTGTGCTGTGCTGAGTTGCTCTGCCCTGCACAGCTCTGATCTGCCCTGTCCTATTATGCCGTGATCTGCCATTCCATGCCTATTTAATACAAAACTGATAGATTTAATAATACATCATTAAAGCATTAAAAAAACAAATTATAAAATCTCTGGTTAATCATACTCAAAAATTAAAGTTCTTCCATTCATATTTGCTTTTTTTCCTATACAGGTATTTCATGGTAATTATTTTCTATATGTTTTTTATTCTATAGTTGGCAAGACTACGAAATGTGAGAAATTTTGACAATACTTTGTTTTCAGTATCAGATGTCAATATTCAAAACTGTAAGCAGTTAAGATTTAAATGAATTCTAAGAAATACTCGCTTAGTGAAACATAATTGATAGATAAAAAGTGAGTATTTATTTCCAGAGGCTATTGTTGCAGGTTTAGTGACTTATTCACATTAGAAATGTTTTGCAGATGAAAACATGGCTGAATGGAAATTAAGTAGACAGAATTTTGGAACTGAACAATATAAATTTTCGGAAGGTGATGAAGTGACTATCGGCAGAGGTTTAAATAATACTGTAACTTTATCTAGTATAGTTATATCAAGAAATCACTGTGTAATTAGTTTTAAACGTGATGAAGTGATAATAACAGATTTGAAGGTATGTATGTGTACATTTGTCACATAAGATTGTTTCTTTTATATATTTTTTGATTTGATTGTTATCTAATCTCTCATATAAGAAGCCTCTTAAAATATTAACTCTGTCCTTGTGCAAGTCTGCCAGTGATATGTTATAAAAGGTGGTTAAGAGAGACCAATACCAAAAGAAGGGCTCCAACTTTTCCTGTTATCTTTACCAAAATGTTAGCTTATCAACCCACATATCAAATGGAACAAGCCAATATAGCAAGTATGTACAAAATTTAAGGGGCCTGTGTTTAACAAAATAGATGAAATAAGCTTAACAGTAAATGAACATTTTAAATTACAATAATCTTTAATTTAATTGTTGTTATAAAACAATTGTTCCAGATAGCCATTGTTAATTATTTTTTAAATTAAATATCTAATTATAATTTTACCAAGTGCATTTATATTAAACTTGCTGTAAAATGTGTGCTATATTTTAATACTTTTCTTTAAGAGTTCAAATGGAGTATATGTTGGACTAAAAAGGATAGAACCAAACATTCCCTATAACTTGAAGGATTCTGATGTGATTGGATTTGGATGGACTGTCAATGCTCCCCTTGTTGATATTAATGATTGTGAAAAGTATGTTTTTATACTTACAAAAATCCAACTTCCCTTGCCCTTATCAAAAAGATTATTATTTCAAAATCAACATGATTTTGATGACATTGAAGCCGCTGTAGCAACTTTAAATAATAATGAAAATGATGAAAAAATTACCATAAAAAAAAAATCAAAAAGGAAGTTAAGTATTTCAAACATCAAACAAGAAAATGATAATGAAATTAAAAACCGAAAAATCAATACAAATGATGTGATAAATATACTATCTGACAGTGATATTGAAATATGCACTAACATTGAAACTGAGCCCAAAAAAATAAAACTTGAGTCACCTCATCAAAAGCAAACAAAAGAGGACCATCTTAAAAGTGAAAATGATGTTTTACAATTTGAAGCTTTTAATATCAAACAAGAGTATTTAGGCTATGATGATGATATTCTACAAGTTGATAGTGATAGTGACAGTGAATCAGAGCATTGGTTTTTAAGATTATCACAAAGTTCACCTGGTAAACCATTTACAAAAATTGTCCAAGAAAATTCCAAAAACGCTGATAATTCTTATAGCCAAACTGAAGATTTTGTTAGATTAGACATAAAGGAAAAGAATAATGAATCAGAGCAAGAATTTAGTGATGACTGTATAGCAATATCATATTTGCCACCTAAACAACAAATTGATGAACCACATGAAATTGTTAAAGACACATGTGTTAACAAAAGTGTAGATAAGTGTAATATTATACATCCCATAGAAAAAAATAATGATGTAAGTTCAATTACTTCTGGTTTAACAATGGAAAATAATTTGGAATCCATAAAAGACAGAGTTGATAAAGACATTTTAAATTTTAATGATATTGGTAAATCAACATCAAAAACATCACCCCGAATTAGTAAAATTAATGCAAAAAAGATCCAAATGATTGAACCATTAATACAACCTCCAAAAAAGCAAAATGTATTACATGACAGTAAGCACAATTATTTACTATGTTTGTTTGTTTTTAAATATTATCATTATTGCATTTGTATTCTATTCAAAAGTAAAAAACGAATTTCTTTCAGGCAAAACTAATTTTAATAAACCTCGGAAGAAAAAGGATTCCACTACAAAAAGAAGAGAACTAAACCATTCTCGAAAAGAAGAAAGAAAGAAAAGACTAAAAGAAATTGCTTCAAAAGGAAAAGAAGAATGTGAGAACGAAAATACATCATCTTGTAATAACTGTACTAAACCAGTTGTTGTTGCAAAAATAACCACTTCAAACAGAGGTGCATTTTTAACAGATATGTCTAAGCCAAATGAAAAGTCTCTTAAAAAGTTGAATATAAACAAAACTAAAGATACAGACTCAATAAACATTTATAACCCCAATTCAAAATCTAAAACTGAAATTAAAAGTAAGAAGAAAGAGTCCAAAAAAAGTATACAAAAAAAACAGGATCAAACAAAATCTAAAAGCAATCATACTGCTAATAAATTCTCACATGACACTGATAAATCTTTTAAATCATTTGAATCTGAATCACGGATACCTCTAAAATCTGTGAAACCACTAAAAGAAAGTGATGAATCAGTGTCAGGAAAACCATTCTCCAAAGTAGAACCTTTACGTGAAAATTCACCATCTCCTTTTAAAAAAACTGTTAAAAAAGTGAGATTTAGTGACCAAAAACCAAGTGTACATATTTTCGAAATTGAGCCTGGTAATAAAATGAAAAAGACTCGTTCAATGAAAACCTCCTTAATGGATGTGCGGCATATGCCTATCTTTTCGTTAGAGAAAATAACATTAATGAAGATTTTGTGTTGGAATCCGCATTGGTTAGATGAACAATTAAACAACAATGATCCACCACCTATTCTAGGCCATAACAATCCACCATTAGCCATCTTCCATTCATTTACCAATCATAAACAATACATACAGTAAGTAATTTTTTTATTATTATTGTATAATTAATAGATCTGTTTTGTTTTTTAATTACATTCCTTTGTTTGTGACATCTCATGATGCTCATTATTCTTTATAATTTCTTAACTGATTTAATTAGTTAATATCCTAGTATTTCTTCTCACCAACTATACAATTTCGTTTACCTTTATTTCTTTTTACCTTACATTAACTCATAATCCATTTCTTATTCAATATTTTACTTTTTATATTATACAAAATTGTTTTTAGTTCTTATATTCATTTCCTATTTTCTTAAAATATCACTAGGCTTATTAGAATTGACTTTCAGGTTAGTAGGTGATCTACTCCTCATGGAAATATGGGAATGCTTAACACAAGGTTATATGAGATTGTCTAAGCAAAACCGGGGAATGCAAATGCGCATTGATTCATTGCCTCCAGGTCCACCGCTAGAGAGATTTTATGATTTGTTTAACGTTAATGTTAATTGTAAGTCTTAACAAATTCATACTATTATTAAACATTTGTTTGGTATCTAATAAAGTGAATCATATCCTTTAAGCATATCCTGTTAGTTATGAATAATGAACAAAAACTTAGTCACTAATGTTTTTTTTTTTTTTTTTTATAACATAGGGGAGGCAAACGAGCAAGACGGGTCACGTGATGGTAAGTGATTAACCGCCGCCCACGG
>DWLS01005179.1:0-12996 GCA_018246255.1 Pachliopta kotzebuea | reverse complement strand
ATCATGATGGAAGTAACCGTGACGTCAGCAATGCTGACGTCACCATTTTTAAAAACATTTCTGTATCGCCTCCGACGTCATATATAACTACATGTAATGAAATACGTATATAATAACGTGTAATAAAATATATACATAATGATGTCTATATGTAAAAATTTATTTAGAAGAAGAGAAGTTTTGTCTTAAAGGTGTTCCGATTAGTAACTGTTCTGATTTTGGTAGGCAGCGCATTCCAGAAGAATACGTTGAATAGTGAAGGAAGAACTGAACAAAATCAGAAGTGTGCGGAGTGTACTTTAGTTTTTTTTAACATAATAAAATTTATTATTTCTTTTAAATAACTTGTAAAGGAATTAAAAAATTTGTTTTAAAGTACTATCCATTTCTAGATATAGTGTTTTCCTAAAGCTTGTCGTTACACAAAAAGCGACAGCTCAGGGTATCACAATATTGTTTGCTGTATGATTTATAGCCGGTGAAACAAACTAAAGGTTAGTTAATATTGCTGAAACTTACAAGTGAATGTGCTAGTAAAGTCAGATTTAGTCCACAACTGTATAAAGTATGTAAGTAAATAACAAAAATATACGGTTTATTAAATCTCTTACCGTAAGAACCCAAGAGTTTTCCGAAGGGATCATATTTGTCGGTGTCATTTTTACAAACCCCTTGCGGCGTACCTTCGTTTTGTTTTAAATTTACAAGGCACATCGGTAGATCTTTTTATTTAACATAAATACGAGTCCAACTTCATATGATTTGAACTACCTTTGCTCAACTTAAGCAAATGCTATAAGTATTGAGAGATAGTGTACCTAATTTTTTTTCTTTAAAGCTTAATTCTTTCTTTTGTCTGCTTATTAACGCTTTGTTTGAATTCCTGTTATACCTTTGCTTTCGTTTATTAAATAAATAAAAAAAAAGGTTTTAAGAAATATCTTGTAGTTAACCTAATTTTTGTAGAATATGATAATACAAACAGAAAAATAATGTATTAAAAAAAATGATCATCATAATCAATGTTTTATCAGAAGTTACGACTTCAAAAGTCGTTTGAAGAATAAGCACAGTTAAAAGTCAGTAAAGTAAAAATACTGAAACAGGTAATAGAAACATGTTAAAAAGTATTTTTATATTTATGTTTGTAAATTTAAGGTAACAATAAAAATGGTATATATATATATGTTATTTTTCATCAAAATATGATAACAGACACGCGTAAAATGAGAATAAGGCGATGATGAAATTCTTCGCAATCTATTTTACAACATCCGGCGATGTATTTCCTGAGACAAATAACAGCAATTTCAACATCCGTAGTAAATCAACGATATAACAAGGGAAATGATAATAATAAAAGACAAAATTCTCATAAATTCGTCGTAATTTCCTTTAGTATTTATAGACGCTTCGTTGTATGTTATTAGATAAATATATATGATAATGCTCTGATTGGTTGGCGATGAAAGATAATTGTGAACAATAATACTCTTATTTTATTAGATTTCTCATGGTGAAAGCTAAGTAGTGTAACTACCTTTTTATGCTCTATGATTTGTTTGCGTCAGAGTAAAAGATACTGAAGCGTTGATTTAAAAACTCCGTGACCCTTGTAACTTGAATTTGAACCTTGTAAGCGAAGGAGCTCTATGATTACTCTTTAGGATAAAATTAAGTATACGATAACGAGACGAGAAATCCGAAACTAAACCTTCTATGTCGACTATAACTATATCAGGACTTATTATTGATGGTAGGTAGGTTGCAGGGGACGGTTTAGGTAAAACAGAGCAGCTCTTATTGCAGTCAACTAACAGTACTATAAAAGCATTTCTGTATTGAGGTTTGAAGTGTGTTGTATGCTAGCGAAATTACTGGGGTCACGACACTTGACTCCTTACGTTTCAAAACGACGAGCGGAATGTGATGCTGTGTATAAGACATTAACCAGCGCTACGTTGCAATGCGCAAGCGTATCACTTATCATCAGGTGAACGACTTGTTCGTCTTGTCGCCTCATCGTTTATGAAAAAAGAAAAAGATAATTCATGAAATAGAGTGAAAGTGAACCAGGAGCTTTGTTGCAATCAGATAGCCTCTTCACAATACTAGTTAAAAATCAGGTAATTATTTTCTGATTTGAATACTTATTATAAAAAGTGTTATTATTCGATGAATGTCTTATTTATTTAGTCCCTTCTTAACACTCGGCTTTGTGTAAAGTCACAGAGAATGTAAACTTCATTCATATTCACGTATTTGATGTGCCTAAGTACATTACTTATTTAAATTTGTGCACAGTAAATTCCCGCTGACGTGTGTGTAAAACATTACGCGAAATGTATGATGAGCAAGTGAAGAATATGTATGAAGAGTTTTAAGTGCTAGAAGTATACTTACTCCCTTTTAATATTTATTTATGATTTTTTTAATCTTTAGATATTTTAAAATCTTTTCAACGTTATGAATTTAAGACAATTTTGATAAAATGTTTGGATTTTCAGTACAGAGGTTCTGTTATAGTTTTCATTGTTTTTTAAATTATTTTGGATTCTCGTACAATCTCTCTCTCATACATCTCATTTAATGAGTAAATAATGAAAGTTAATCATTTTAAATATTGAACAGAATTGAGATTTCGTTAAGGTTCGGCTATGAAGAAGTCGATGGTTTCTATAGCTGGACATAGGACTCTCTCCAGGAAAGTTGCTTAACCTCGTCTTTTTGCATTCAGCTTCTGCTAGTAGTCTTGCAGAGAGCGTCGCTCCATCTAATCAGAGCGCAACTCGTGCTGCGTTTGCGTAGACGTAGTCTCCGCTTTACGACATGTCTATTTAAGCGGTGGTGATTTCTGCAACAGATATGACCAGCATATTGCTACTTCACTTTGCATATAAGGAAGGCTTAGACAACGACCTTGGTTCTCTAGCGGGTTGTTTTATTTTGATTCTTATACACGAGAGAAACGCTGACCATAGCTCTCTTAGCGACTTTGGGCTTGTGGAGCTGTAGCATTAGTGGCTGACTTTCGTTTTTCGGTTCTGAGATATGGGTGACGAAAACACTCAACAAAGCTTACGAAAAGCAACAACAAGACTTCATACTAAAAAACGGATTGCTTGCTGTAACTTTTGTAACCGGAAGTTGGGGATTCCGGTAACAGTTCTCAGATCCTCTGGCGGTTTCTTGTAAGAGTGAAAGTTATTAAAAAATTATTAAAACTTGAACTTTTGTAATAAAACAAGGGGTGGGCAAAAGTAATTATTGCTAAGTATTAAGAAGTGCCGAAGCGGAGTCACAATTAGTTTTAAACTCATTTTTCTTCCCCCCGCAAGGCTCGCGGAGAATGATTACGTCCATCCATTACACGAGTAACTTCAGCGCAGACGCTGAAAAAGCTTTCGTCTTACAAAACTGAATCCCATTTTTTTTCAAAACAAACATGATACGATGTGGCGTGAAATGAGATACATCTGCTTTATTATCCTATCCTGTTAAAGATTATGAAAGATAGTTCGTGTATATTTCTTAACGTGCAAAATAATTCTATGTTATTTTATGTACACATTCTTATTGATGAAGAAGTTTTCAGTTTGAAGTTAACCTTATTTACATTAATTTTGTATTGAATTTCAAATATTAAAAAAAACTTTTCTTTGGAAAGGGTGCATTGAGTTATTACTACTACTCAATGGCGCTACAAACCTTTGTGGGTCCTAGCCTCCTGTACAATTTTTCTTCAGACGTCGCGCCTCTCTGCCTTTTTCCTCCATCGAATAAAATTTCTCTCCTGTAAGGTCTTGTTCTACATCATCTATCCATCTTTTCCTTGGCCTAGCCCTTGGTCTCTTTTGTTGAGGCATCCATTTAGTTCTTTCTTACTGCTCTAGTATTTCCCTTACGCGTCAAGTGTCTTACCCAACGGAGTCGTTGCGACTTACATATCCTGATAATGGTTTCTTCGTTACTTAGGGGCAGTGAATTTAATACCTAAAATATTTTGTACTTAATGTTACGTGGTATTGAGAGTAAGGCTGTTATTAATGTGAAGCTTGCTCTTCGACAAACTATTCTCTTATTGCAGTAGGTTTACAAAATAAAAAACCTAACAACATACAAGGCAAGCGAATATTCATTGCGCCTAGGAGACAGAATATCTAGAAATACTGGATTCGAACCGGTTGTGAGTTGCCCTCTTTATTTTCATGTCACTGTTAAAGTTGAATATATTCATGACGACGGGTAGGCATCACCGAATTTCAGTAATATTCAAAACTATATCACGTCTTCTACTACAGCAGCGCGTGACTGAATTACAAAAAAAAGTTTGATTCTTTGATTTATTTCTTTTTTTTCTTATATAAATTTAAAGTAATATTATGTAAGTAATAACATGTACAAGACCTTTGATATATCCATTGCTGGAATGCGAGGCCGTGTCTTATAAGTAGTGAAGGCTTCATCCATAATCCTGAACAAGTGCGAACAGACTGGTATATTGTATACTTCCAATTAAAACAAGTAAAAAAGTCAAGTTAGAAACTCTTTCAATATTTTCTATTGGAAATCATTACAGCTTTAAAGTATGAAAAACTCTATAGCTTATGAAAGATTTATCATCTTACTGTAAGTTCGTCTTGTGTTTCATGGCAACGGGATTAATTTGATGTAACCTTTATTATTATAAACATCGGCAGGCATTTCACTTATTATCAGGTGAACGACGTCCTTGAACCATAGCATAAAAAATCAATACATTTTCCTTAAAGTAAAACCTTTTTAATATGTATTACACAACTATCTATAGTTTTCCCAAAAAAGAGAACTAATACAGTTTTCTTTATGCTAACTAACAAGTACTAGTACTGTTAAGCACCACTTACGCTTGAGAAAAAAGAGTAAGCTTCACTTAACAGTACTGTTTAAGTAAAGTACAAGACGTTCTCTTGTAGTTGCATTATTCAGGAATTACTGTAGTCCAGGAATAAGTAGCTTCCTACTACTCTTCGTACTTAAGCTGGGGCGTGTTAGCTTTAAAAGTTACAAAGTTAATTCTGAATTATGTAACGTCTAAGTGATGCTGAGCTTATATCGCTTTGAAACGGGAAAGTGACACGAATGTTCTTAACGACAGATTTTTCAAAATTTCGAACATTACTACTGTCTATTTGTAATATTTATGATTACAAAGCAATACTGTTAATGTAGTAGATTGGTAATATGAGAGAAGAGTTAAATATGATTTCATTATATATTACCTTAGTTAAAGTTTAGTCTGTTATTATAGTTAAAAACGGTGTAGATGGTATAGAAAACTTAGATAAGCTGTAGATACTAGATGAGCAGGTAAAAGTTATATTAGAAGAAAAATTATAACAGTTTTCTTATTTATTTATTAAGTCTACAATCAATCACATACTATCATATTATCTAAAGTACACAAAAAGATTATGAAAAGAAACTAAGTACATGATTTTTAAAATGTAATACAACTTCTCAGTTTAGACACATTACTAAAGTTAGGCTAGGGAAAACATTATTATATGGGTGTTGCAATGAATGAAACAATATATCAGTTACAAAAAAAGATAGTAATTGTGTTAATATAGTAATTAAACTGATTTCTATAAGTATAAAGCTTTACGAAATCTATATAATGAGTCCGCGTGAATGTCGACAGATTTACTGCAGTAGTTTACCCGATTATAGTTTACAAGTGAAAAAAAATCTATTTAAAACCTAATTAATATCGAAAAATATAGGCAAGATCTTTCACTCCAGATATACTAAAAGTTCGGACTTACAGAAACATCCGCAAGGGCTATGGCTGTTGTATTTTGGTACAAGGATACACTACTATCTTCCATAAGGCGGTATGTGTTTTGGTGTGAAGTCCTTAAGTTCTTGAGGTAGTCTCTATCATCTACCAATAGAGATCTAAGCTCCAGTCGTAGAGAGAACAGATTCCGACAGTAGAATGCGAATCGCTTAAGTTTCACTAAAGGATCTTCATTTAGTGTTGACTATTTTTCCTGTAGTAGTTATTGTTTGAATATTTTTCGATTATAGTTCTGTTGTATATACCATACGCTTAGTGCGGTAAATAGGAACCATGGCAAATGATCTACAGACTGTTTCAGTTCCCACGGGTATCTGATTAAGTATTGCCGGATGAGCCGTATCAAAGCTATAGATATGTATTTGCTAAGCAATATATTCGTAGATTGTCTCAGGTCATAATTATATTTCATGTCTTATGTAATTAATACGTAAAGCTTTCCTAATCTACGAAGGACATATGTGATTGTATTGTAACTACTATTTTACTATAAAAAATATTTTTATAAACAATTTTAACTTATCTGCTATTTCATTTAAGTGAAGCAGCGATAGGTTCGCATACCTATTACAAAAATCTAATACTTTATAGGTTTATGTAATTGTTCAATATATTGTAATACTACCTAATACAAAGTAATTAATTTTATTATTATTTTCATACATACTTGTTATATTCATTTTGTTAAATTAAGACAAATTATTGTGAAATTCATATTTATTACTTATATTTTTTTTATTACCTTTTAAGCTAGCTTTATCTATATCACAGAAAGTATTAGTTTAATTTGGGGTCTTATAAGTCGTGATTATTTTCGTTATTGGTCTTAATTAAATGTAATTTACACATCTTTTTTATTGAAGTAATTATGCGAGGATCTAACCTGGCGTAAATACAGATTAAGTGAGCCTGCAGAGAGAAGATATGTTACGGAAACATGAATAATATTATTCAAACGCAAGCGAATGTCGCCGTCTAGTAATTTAACAATGCGGCTCCCTGTGAAATTGGGTTTGCTCTCTGCTATGCGGTTAGTTTTGGCTGAGAAGTGGTGACGTTATGCTGATTATTTCTCAAGAAGATTAACTAGTGATGATGTGGGAAGGTACCACAGCTGCAGTAGTGTGCAAAAGTTTTGGTTTGGAGGATGTTTCACCTAGTGAAATTATTGGAGTACCGAAATAACTCGTCTCACACCGGCGGGTACAATGTGGTGCAGTGAATATTTTAGACGTTAAAAAACATTGTAATTAATGAATTTTGGACATACTTTAGTATAAATTATTAAAAATTTGTATTTATTAAATCTAAAGTAATTTTTTAATAACTTATTTTAGTTGGGACAAGTCTAAAACGTCCGTAAGATAAAGTCCGTAAGGTAAGGTATAGACAAAAAGGTATCTAAGAGCTGTAATCAAACGGTATATATACAGATAAACTCATTAAAAAAAGTAGTTTCTTTTAAAGGTTTGAAAATGTACTCCGGTTAAAAACCATTTGGGTTACAGCTCCGCTACGGAGGTTTTAATTTGATATGTAGGTTTTCTTTTTCGTTTCGCAAGTAAAAATTCTGTTCGCGTTTTCAGTTAACGATACCCAACACCGCCCTCGGCAATTATATTACAGTTTCCAAACTTTACCGAATGGTTTTAGTTTAGTAACCTTTTTATAATTTTGCTGCAGTGTTATTTAATTTTTTAACCAACGACACGAAGGAGAGTTACTGTTATTTTTTTATGTTTTTTTTAACCTTTTCTTTGGTAAAAACACTATAATGGCAGCTACAGAAAACTTTAAAAAATATCCGTTTTTTTTTTTACTGCTAATAGCGGATGGTAATTTAAACGTACTTACTCAACAGTCAGGGTTTTATTCAACTTGAACTTGTTTATATCTTAAATTATTCCGTCCGTAGCTTCTCTACTGACCCTCAATACCAAAGTTTGGGGATAAATCTAAGTCACACAAAATACAAAACTTCACTGAAGGGTCTTAAGCATGAGCGAAATACCAAAACGTAAGTCGACAGTTAAGTTACTTTTACTAAGAACAAACTTAATGTAAACTTAACAAGTTTTTGAGGTTAATTATATCTTTCGTTTAATTAATATCCAATATCTCGAATTACATAAATGTTTAAAAATTTTTATGACACTAACATTTTACCTTCTATTTCTGCCGACGAATAGTAGTACTATGAAAACTTTACTGTATACCAGTTAGAAGGGTGTTGAAGCTATTGAAATTACTGTGGTAACGAGACTTAATAAACGTCACAAGTCGTCGAACGCAATGTGGTGCTGTGTATACCATCTTAACTAGGACCGCGTTGATAAACGTACCATTTACCACCAGGAGAACGCTTCGTTTGTCTTGTTGACATATAAAATAAAAAACATTACAAACTTTGGACGAAATTATATGTTTTTTCTCTTTGTTTTGGTACAACCAGTCATTATAAATGAAGCATACGTTAAGTATATGAAAGAATAACAAGAGGACAAGTAGTGTCCAACATTGCTAACATAACATAGGCCATAGAAATAACACAACACTAAAGTAAAAAAAAGAAAAAATAAACATTAAAAAAGAAATAATAATTAGGATAAACAACAAAATTGATACAATAATATTGAGATTTTAGTTTTGAGAGCATTCAAAGAGTTGCGAATTTGTAGAGCACATTAGTGCATCGCTGACTAAAGATTGAGAATCGTTGATACAGATCGACTGGCACAAATTATTCCGTATGGACTAATATTTCATAGCAAAACCCTTAGAGGAAGAATTAATACGTTCCTTTTATTTACCGAAGCTGAACGAGTCGCGGACGGTTAAGTTATCAGTAACAGATGAGAGCGCTGGGATTTTACGATGATTTTGCCTTTTTCGTAGATTACTATAAATCGTGGAGAACTGTTATAATCTGTATTGTATTATTAATTTTTTTACCTACGATAGGTAACCATCTCAGGTTCATATGACTTTCATTGAAATTATTATTATCGTGAACATTGCCATCATTATTATTGTCAATATCATTGTTATCATCATCAACATCGTCATCATCATCGTTCACGTTGTTCTTAAATTATTATTTACTAAAGTATACTCCAAAAAGTTATCTATACAATTTATTTTAAGGTTTAGGTGACTTCAATGATTTTGACATTTTGGAAATATATTACCGAAATATTACATAGAAATCTTTTTTTGGATTGAAAATTCTTTAGGAATAAGGGTCATAAATAAGGGTACGGATAAGATGTTTGCCCTCATCCTGGGTCAATATTTGTGTGGTGTTACCAAACCGAAAATAAATCAAGAATAATATTTTTATATTAAATAAAATTGAAACATTGTCAACTATAAAACAGACCACGGGTTAGTCGCGTTTATAGCCTAACCTATTGATATCGACTGATGATGGTGATGATGATTATGATCATACATATGTACATTGACTTTTAGTTCGTATAAAGATAATTAGATGAATTCTTGTATAACAATTCACATCATGTGGGCGAACCACAGCTAATTTTGAAACTTCGTCTTTTAATGCCTTTTCGCACTTTTCAGTCCGCATGAGACTAAATTTAATGAGATTTATTAAACTTTAAGTTAGTGCTCGGGACAAAATTTACATTAAGTTAATGCATATATGCAGACTAGAATGAGATCTCTTTTCTACCGGCGCGTATACGTGTAATAATACATATGCATATCGTTATTTTTATGTGTTTTGTAAACATGTTTAAATACTATAAAATTTTTGTCTAGACATAAAAGAGGCTATCTTTAGAATTTTTTTATGTTATCCTTGTTTTCAAACACATGTTTAATATTCCTGACAGTTAATTTGAAACTGTAGCGGCAGTTTAAATTTTCTAAAAAGCTGTACATGTTCGATAATCACTGAATTACCTAATTGAAGAAAATCATTGTAAGGAAACCTTCAAAGTGAAAATTTTTACTATATGTTGAACCAATAGTTCACGTATTGGATGTCAAAAATCTATTCGCAATCGCCATCTATTCGCAAAGAACAGAATTGGGATCGGAGAAGAAGGGGTCAAGAAACCCAGCAGGTTGTATATAATTATTTTTCTATAACAAAATGTCTAACGCACTTACGTGGTGCCTGAAAAAAAAACAAGAAACTGCTTTTTCTTAATCGTAACGGCAGTTATGACAGACAGGTGGTGGTTATCGACTCGTTCCACTAGGCACCTCCAGTCCTCCCTAACTGCTGCCTTTTTCATACAAAAAGATGTCTACTGTCGCTCTCTTAGTCGGTTCACTTCATTAGTATTCTACCTCGTACCTTAATTTCTTCTACCATTCCATGCACTACTAGCCGCTGGGTAGACACATTATTCATTCTGTTAACACGGACATGATATCCATCTATCTATGGAAACCTATTGTTCTGAAATCAATAGCATTTCAAAATATATTAACCCGAAATACTATTTTGATGCGTTATAGCTTTGTCCATTATCTCATTACAGAATATCCTAAAATCGCGCAAAGTGTATTAAAAGTGAACTTTTATATTATGCTAATGGAAACCTAAACAGGAAACCGATTGATATTCCTTTCAACGAAAACAAACTGATTAAAGGTACAAAATAATATTTTCATTAGGTGAATAACCTACTAGTTTGGTTGCTTGAATAAAAATAAGAACATTCAGTATTTTTTGGAACATGTTTGTTTAGGTTATTAACAACAAAAGATTAAACCAGCTAAAGGGGAGGACGAAAGTGCTAATTAGTTTGGGATTTAACGCTTTTATATTTTGTTCTAAACTCCTCTTGTTAAGATATATGGATAACTGTTGACTACGTACAAATTAGATTTACTTTCCGCCCGCAATATATAGAACAGAGTCAAAGTAGTTTAATAGGTAATGCATAATTTACGAAGAGGCCTCAAGGCTTTGAACTGGAACATGTTTATCAAGGCGTGGTCACGCCGCATTACCAACTTTGTAATAGCAAAGTATGATCAGCTTCCAAAATCTTCACCTAAAGTTATTTCAGCTGTTATAATTGTAGATACTTAACCCTGCTCAAGAATTCAGCTTGTATTTTCTTCAATGTCAAATGAATTGTCGTCTTTTTGGTAGATGGATAATAATTCGTAAGTATTTTACGAATATTGTGTGATAGAGTTTAATGAGTTCTCTTCTTAATAAGCTGTTTATCTCATCAATATCACTGAGCTTTATGGCAACTCATTCACATTTAAGATTATGTTGCCTTAGTACTCTTTAATCAACGGCATTAAATAAGAAATTAATACCATACGTTTCTTTTTAATCTGGCAATATCTTTTATGTAGGAGTCGATTATTAAATCTTAAATATTTATCTTTATGTCAGTATATATGGAGGGTTTAAGGTATCCTATACCTTTAATATATGGTATCCTGTACCTTTTTGTATTTATTTAAAATATTTTTAATGTCTGTCTTTTAGTTTCTTCTTCTAGTATCGTTGTAACACTGATGTACCTCGTTTGATTTATATGTTTGCGAAGTTTGGTTGGTAGTAAGGTATTTCTGTACCAGCCAGGCTAGTTACAGTTGAAAGACAGAGTATTCTGGAGGAGTTCGCTTCACCATTCAAGGATCCATTATAGCCAATTGAAACTGAGGTCGTGTTTATAGATAAAAACAACTGTTAATTTTACCTGCATTTTATGTTGTATGTATAGGAAGGTTTACTTAGATCCATATATATTTATAACAAAGTATGCAAAAGACGCCGAATAGAGAAAAATGTACGCATTAAATTGCTTCGTGCTCTGGAGAACGGACATTTTTCTTTGAATGTACAAAGAGCCGACATTTTTATTGCACGGGAGAATGTAAGTGTTATTATTTATATCGAAAACAACTACCTAGTTAAATAATAAGTTAAAACTTTTTTAAACAATGAAGAGAACAGACTGGAAGTTTTAGTTGAAAAAGATGATAAGCAGAATATAAAACGCTCTTCTGAAAGTTCAATATACAAATGACTTATTTCATCATCTTTATTACTTGGTCAATTAACGAAATATTTACTTATTAGTTTAAATTAGCATTTTTTTTTTATTATTGTTAAACGAATTTAAGAGAGATTTAACTTTGCGTAAGAAGGAGTATTACGGATTTAGATAAGGCAATCTGCCAAAGAACAATGAAATATATTTTTTCCGCTTTACAAATTCATTTATAAATCATGGCTTAATTCAGCTTAAAACTCTGTCATTTCTCTTGTTCCTGTTTTTTTGTTTGAGTTCTTTGATTATTGTTAACACAATTTCTGCTTGAGCTATAGTAAAACAATAAATAGATTTCTTAATATTTCTATTATAGGAACTCACAGCCATCACAACAGAGATGTGCCTGTGTATTAAGTTTGTTTTCTTCTATAAAATGGAAAAATAATGATTTTAAATTAAATCATGATGATCGTCATCATCAGTCTTTTTTAATCCATTGCTGGATACAGACCTTCCTTAATGTCTACCACTAAAATAATAATAATAATAATGACTATGAATTGGAATGGACAGTTAAAGTAATGCAAATTTGTATATAACGGAATTAATTTCCACTCTCATTTCCTTCCTGTGATGGTTTCCAGCGTAAACTCGTCCTGAATATTGTAATTTAATTGCGCGGACACTGAAATTAAAAATATTAAAAAGCCATTATATTCGGAGGTAACTATATGGTAATATGGCTATTGACTTTACGGGCCTTATCAGGTAATAGCAGATGTCAATTTGCCTTAAATTAATGCCTGTGTATACTTTATTCCATTCCTACCGTCTAATATAACTACGGGTTAGGAGTAACATAGTTCTAATTCGGCTTCTTTATTTGACAAGAGCAATTTAGTTCTTTTTTGTCCCACTGGAAATGTTCATCATGATAAAATTTAAAGATTTGCTAACTAAATTCATCATGATGAATGTCCCTTGTTAAAGAACGAACGATGAATGTCCCTTGTTAAAGAAAAATTAAGAGAAAGCAATTATTTAGCTTTATATTCCCTTAGCAAATATTTAGCTTACCCCTTAACCTTATCCTTCTACCTCGGGGCCCAAATAGCAACTGGCACTTTCATTATACTACACTTATCGCAGCAGATTTTCTAG
>DWLS01005178.1:0-12997 GCA_018246255.1 Pachliopta kotzebuea | reverse complement strand
TACGCATAACAGTAATTGTCTCGTATAACGCGCCCGTATGAGACAAGTCTAAGTTTAAACCAAGGATTGATTAAAGAGTCAAAATTTCAATAAAGAAATTTATATCGAAAATTAAAGAAAAACTGTGTCATGAACTAAATCTGTATCAGCAATATTTATACAATTCAAAAACTAGCAACACTAATTTAATAAAACACAATGTGAAAAAATATTAAAAATAATTATGAACTATACAAATCATTAACTTCACAGAAGAAATATGTAGGAAATATACGCGTTATATGAGGGAAACACGTGTTATACGAAGGACATAAAATAACCTTGTAAAAGTACAAGAAGTATACATTGATAACATAAATGGAGAGTAAAATCATTTGTAAAACATTATTTACTTGTTCAATCATGCGAGTTGAACTAACTTCTAATATATATAATTAAAATATACATACATATACCAACCCTCATAGGGTCCGTAGAGAAAAATGGTCCAAATCTCCCCACTTTTGGGAGAGGCTATTGTCCAGCAGTGGACGTGTATAGGCTGATGAAGAAGATACAGATAATAAAAAATGCTGTGCAGATCAGTTCAAATATATAAAGTAACCATAACAATATATCTAAGCTCAGGTAGAGAATATCCCTTATATATACAGACGCAATTGTTACTTAAAAATAGGTGAAATAAAAATTCAGTGATAGCCTATGTAATGGAAAAATATTCCATTTCTCTTAGTTATATTAAATGTATTACTATATCCTGTACATCCACGGATTCCAGCCAGTCAAGTTAACGGTTTTCATAATTATTTTAGTGGAGGTTTGTAAGTATACCGGTTATACTGACCCAATCATTCCACGCCATTTCTGCCAGTGTTGCCAACTTACCGAATCGCTTTAGACTGACAGATTAATTATACGCCCCGTTGCTGCACTGTCAGTGTTAGTTTAATTTAGAAGTAACAACGATAGACAAGCTTCCGGTAACAAAAGGAAATCAACGTTTCTGAAAGTGGCAAAAGGAATTATTAACAGGTAATACAATGACGAATGATGATGAAGACAACAACAACAATCTTCTAAATTGTCCAGATTCTTATCGCAATAAATTTTTTGGTATCCTTCCAACAATTAATAGAATAGTCAAAATTTGACTACTCTTTAATAAAATATGCGTAGTCAAACATCATCATCCTAATCATCAGCTGATAAACTCCCACTGCTGGATACAGACCTTCGTCAAATTCTTCATACCAATTGGTCCTGTGCCAACGGTTTTCCAATTTTCACAAGATCGGAAATCATAAAATTGGTGAATTCAAAAACCCTATGACTTTCTTTAAATTTTACTCAAACCCACCTTCTCTTGAGGTACTTAATATCTTAAAGGCGGATAGGGAATCGCAATAGATCAGTCACAAATAATAAACTCTCATGGTATACCTGTCTCGGTGCTATCCATAACGAGAGAGTGATCCATAATGAGTCTATCTAGATCTTCGTCGTATATGAAAATTAAGATCTCTCGCTTCATTATCTTGATCCAGTTGTACAATGTTGCCATTTTGGTGCGCATTTAAATCCATCGGAGCCAATTAAGCCTCTCTCCCGTTGTCTGGGCCGCATTGTAAATCTCCGGACAGATGGGGGCCCGTTCCGTACTTTAATTTTGCCCCCATACATCGTGACCGGGGGAAAGTTTTGAGCAATTGATGTCCTTATACGAAAATGTTAATAAGGTAATAATTGATGTACCAATAGATATTGTTTAAAATTCAAATAGAAATCGCATGTAAATTAAATTAGCGGCGAAACCTGACGATGTTCACAAATAATTACTGTTGTGACACAGGTGGTCGATTGCTAAGTGGAAATAGGGGAGAAGATAACTGCAGGTAGCATCGCCTCTCTGATTAGTGAAGAATTTTGTGAAGGAACAAACAATAAAACCAAAATAGGAGAAAGATAAATAAATAAAATTATAATTAAGGTAAAACAAGATATGGCAAAAATGCTGCGATTCTAATTTAAGAGGCGATGAAGGAAAAAAGTATAAGAACGAGGTGGACATATTAGGGAAAAATTAAAAGTAGAAAGAATAATAGAGAATCAAGGCCTTTACTAAGTTGATATAAACTAGATTGTATAAGTGAGAAACAATCAAACAGAATAAACGAAAATTAACCAAAAATGTGAGCAGAGAAGCCAAAATCCAGCAATGAAATTCTGAGAGGCGATGCCTGAAAGGAGATAAGTTTTAAAGTGAAAAATCATGTGAAAGAAAAGATGAATGAAAGAGGAAAGTTAAATGCTAGTGTTAGGGAAACTAAAGAACTCAAAAAAGAAAGGATAAAGAAAGATACCTTAAATCCCTGGCTCACTATACATGGGAACGAATATATTAAAAGAAGCGGTTCCTAAGGATCTTTCTCATCAGTTATCTCTGGAATGACATCCTTCCTTACATCTTATCCAATTTCTCATCTCAAAACTTTTTTTGCAAGGAATTCTCTGCTCGCTATAAAAAAAGAAATGTTTATAGGTTATTAAAATATTAGTCCTGTAGTCTACAGCTATCAAGAATAGGACTAAGGTAAGCCCTGTCTGTAGTAGAAGGAAACTGAAAGGGGTTTGAGGGTGGTGGCCCTCACTGCACATTGAGTGAACCCCGGACGAACGACAATTAAAAAGTGGTCTCGAATTCTCTCGTAGCACGCCGTTAGTGCTAGGGAGAGAAACAGCTCTCCCTGGGTTAAGCTCAGCAGCAGTCCAGAATAGGCAATTAATGATTTCATAGGAAATTCAGTGGCCCTCCGCAATGCACTAGGGATGATGATGATTATGGTTTTAGCGAGCATAAATCCCACAAAGCCCTAACTTCCTCTCCAGAAGCAATCTTAACTCAACTGCTTGAAGAACGCTTTCGACAGAATAATTTTTTTCTTACTACTACTACGTAATAAACGAAATGATAAAAACTGTCTTGTTACGTTACATCAAATAAAACAATGCTTATCATATAATATGTATAATTACCGTAATACCCTTGTTAATGATAAGGAGTGGGAATTTTAAATACTGATGTAAATACTACAGATTTTGCACTGTTTGTGTTGCTGATAAGACTGTGTTAAATTTTAATAACCCCTATTTAAATTTTGTAGAGAAAATAGACGCTATCACTAACTAACTACAACCAAAAAGGCATTTGACGTCACTATTTAAATATGATAAAAAAAAAATTGAACTTCTAATGTATGGTCTCTACTACCAGAGACCGTCTAGGCAGGTAATTCTGTCACCAAACGGTAACTGTTTTAATTAGTGAAATTACTGTGGTAACGAGTGATGTGAGCCGAGTGGTTTAAGGAATTCCACAACAGATCACAGGACCCTATCCAGCCTTACCTGCTCTTGGTGCATCCTGATAATGAACAGACGAGGCTCTGGCTTCTCAACAAGCTGCACTAGACTAGCGTGGTGGGAGACGACCCAAATCTCTTCATTAGAGTAGACCTATGTCCAGATGTATATATATATATATATATATATAGAAGTTCTTAAGAGGAAACAGATTCTTCCAATCTAGTGCGCTTTTACCATTAAATACCTCATGTACGATTACTATCAGATGAGATCGCAGTCTGTTTTATAAAAGAAATATTTATCTGTTGCTGTTCGTATAAATAGTTCTTTTTTCTAAGTCGTATTCCCTCATGAGTGAGGGTCGTGGTCATCATGTGTAGTGGAAACACACGACGACTTCCTTGTCAGTTATAATGGAGTGGTGTTGCCATTGCCTTCTCCATTCCACATACTTGTGCGTTGAATGGTCATTACATAGATATGTAGGTTTCCCCATGTTCTCCTTCACCATAAAAGCACGTGGTATTAGTTATACTAACTGCTAATAAATTGAAAAATTCATTGATTCCGGCCGGATTCGAACCCGGCACCTTTGAAGGGAGGCGTTCAAACCACTAAGCTATTACTTGTATAAGTTTTCAATAGAAATTGTTTATAAGGAAACTTCAATGTTACGAACAAACACTTGGATTGATGTGATGGTATGTGTTGCCATACACTGCCATGTTATGTTTTAATTATATTACATGTTAAAATCTTCATTCCTATCGTTGTTGTTGGTATGCAATAGACCTCGTATACATAACGGAATATATTGTTGAATATAACAACGATTACATCATTACTACATACTAGAGTTACTGTAGGTCCTTTGCCGCTAGTTCTGTAGTCTCGGGCTATTAAGAATAGGACTTAAGGTACTGCCTGTAGTAGAAGGAGACTGAAAGGGTTTTGAAGGTGGTTGGCCCTCACTGTATATTAAGTGTGGACAGTGGACGACAAATACGGAGTCTCGTTTTCTGTCGCAGCAGATTCTTTTTGCTGGGGAAGGTGTCTCTATTAGGAATGTGCTCAGCTGCAACGAGGCAGCGGAGAGTTCCGTAGGAGATCCTGGGGCTTTCCTCAATGCACTGAGGATGACCACCGAGAAGGTTTTAGTGGATCTAAATCCCACATAACCCTGACTTCTTTCCCCAGAAGCAGGGTATCTTTTGAAGATTTCCTCCGCCCCAAAAAAAGTCTCTGTTGCTAAAACCGTCTAAGTAGGTGTACCACCGCAGCTCCTGTTTCTACTGACAAATAGTAATGTGCGAATATTACTGTTCCGGTTTGAAGGGTGCTGTATGATAGTGAAATTACTGGGGTAACGAGACTTAATATACGAATGTTCTGTGTATACATTCCTAACCAGCCTTGTTATGGGCAAGCGTGTCACTTACTATCAATACAGTCTATCACAAAGTGTTATAGACTCTTTTGTAGTATACTATAAGAACTATTTTTGAACAAATTCTACGGTTGAGGATGGAGCCGCGTGTGAACTATTGATGCGTGGGTTAGAGACGCTCTGGTTACCGCCTCGTACCAATTGCATCGATGTTGCATCACGAGCCAATCAAGCGATCACTGATGCAAAAGTTACCACCACCAGCCACGCCAAACCACCACGTTGGTAGTAGTGATGGCCTAGTTCGAACGCCCCCATCCCACTTCGAAGTTACCGGTTTCGAATCCGGCCGACTAATATCACGTGCTTTGGTAGTGAGGGAGAACATCAGGAAACCTACAAATCTATATGATGACCATTCGTTGTCGGACTAGTATGTGGAATGGTGAACACAATGCCAACACCACTACATTATAACTGGCAAGAAAGTCCTCGTGTGGTTTATTCCACATGATTATCACAACCCTCAGTCATTAGGAAGTAAGACTTCTCTCATCCGAGAACACAGTCTTCTTCTTCCGAAGGTCGATGATCATTACGGCAATTTGGACCTTAGATATCGCAGCTCTGAAAAGCGAACGGGTTCTCTTTCCAAACCAAACCACTGGCGTAGGTTTTTTAGCCAGGATGCTCTTCTACAGCTCACACTTCTCTTTCCCTGTATGATGAGCTGCAGCAGTTCATATTTTGCATTTCTCATTATGTGGCCCAGATATCCTAACTTTCTTTTCTTTATTATATATAAGACTTCTGGATTTTTGTTCATGCGCTTTAACACGTCTGCCGAGAACACAGTAGTGTTTGCATGTTACTATTTGGCGGTAGATATAGAAAATGCGGTGGTTCCCAGACGGTCTCCAGCAACGGAGACCTATAACCAGTAAATCAATATCCTAGTTCCGATTTAATCTGTGCTGCCATTGTCACCAGTGGTAACCAAGTGCTATACTAATTAGTCTTTGAATTGAAGTACGGGTACGAGTCGTACCAATCGCAGCGGCACTCGCCGTCACGAACTGTAATTGGTACGACAATGATATATCGCCCGAGCTTAGTACAAATACTATCTGTTACATAAACCAGTTCATACTTAGTATAATTTTTACCAAAACAAAGAAAAAGGTTCGCAAATACCTAACGTTGAATTCTGTCCAACAGTGCGCTGTTAAACTGATAACTAGTAAGGAGTAAAATTGTATGCAATAGTAAAGTGTTAAAAGGTACCCGCTGCGACTGGTATCAGTGACGGTGAATCGTTACCATCCGCCTCACCGGCGGACGTCAGTGTCGCGATACAAATAACTAGTGGAACTTCGCCGCGGTGTTGGGACGGTCGCCAATGCGTGTGTGGTGAGTGGGTGGTGAGCGGGTGGTGGGTGTTGCCGTGATAGGTGCTCTGGGACATCGCCAATGCGGCGGCGGCGCGTGCGCGATGTCGCCGCCGCGGGCGCTGCTTGCGGCTCTGCTGATATGTCAACTGCTGTCTTACGGTGGCCACCAAGGACTCACCAAGATATTCTACATGTAAGCATCCACATCACTATATCTGATCGTCATCACTGTCATCAGTCGATAGATATCCACTGCTGGACATAGGATTTGAGTCATCTCCCTCAATACTACCCAAACGCGAGTTGATGGAGAGCCAGAATCTTGTTTGTTCCTTAGCAGGATCCACCACGAGCAGGTAGGTTGACTTGAATCCCGTGTGTTGTAATGTGGGTCCCTTTACATCCCATCTTATTTTATGGTACGTCTAAACGATTTTACAACATCAATCTAGAGGCTATAGAAGGACTTTTTTAAAGAATATTTCATTTATTCGACAAGGCGAAGAGTGGAGCATGTCGTTCATTTGATGTTAGGTACCACAGCAGCTCCTATTTCTACCGCCAAGTAGTAATATGCAATTACTGTATTCCAGTTTGAAGGGTGCATGCCAAATTATTGAGGTAACGAGACTTCACACCTCGTATTTCAAAGCGACGAGCGCTATGCTGTATATACATTAATTAACACCATGATATGGGCAAGCGTATCACTTATTATTAGGTGATGTCCTAGCGAGTCTCGTAAGAAAAAAATGTAATGATATTCAATATTAAATATGAGCTACAACCCTATCGCGAAGCTGTTCGTTACACCAGCTAGTACAGTATGGAATTTATTTGTACACTGGAAGCGACACGTTTGGTCGCGGGCGTGGATTACCAGGTAACGGGACGCGAGATAGGGGCCCGTGCGAACGGCCTGCCATTAACCAGTGCGCCCGCTGAACTGTTCCTACACAACGATTGCGATCAGGTAAAGCACACGAGCCTCCGAAGATGGGATGCTCATCATCTAGATATCAACTCGACACAATACGCATCCACTAGAGATGCTCATCCTGGGAATGTCGATACTATCACAAATTATTGTATCAAAGAGGTGTGGCGACTTTTTTTAATCATGATGTGAACCCTCGGCCTGTATTATGGCCGCGAAGGTTCGTCGATCAGTATGAGAAAAATATAGGGGAGAGGAAAAGAAAAAGGATGAGGAGAGAGTGTGAAGATGGACAAAGATATGTGGAAAGAGAAAAGGGGAGAGATAATCGAATAGATGATCAGTGGCGCTGGTTTGTGAAACTTGCCAAGCAACACATGTAGTGATGACCACGACCACTATATCAAGTGTGATACCAACAAGAAAGAAGACACGTATTCATTGTATCAAAGACCAAAGATCCTCAACTACAACTACTCTTGAAACCTTAACATTGCTTTCGCGGCGTATGTGGCTAAACTCTTAGATTGCGCTTATTTTGCAAACGTTGGTTTCCAAATGAATTGTGGGTTTGAGATTGGGATCTTCATATTGTAAGCATCATAATAGTGTACCGTGTACCAGCTGTCAGCTTATGAGATCCAGAGTAACTTAAAATGTAAAACGAGGCCAAGTGTTAGCTTATTGTTACAGTTAGTTCCTGTATTATCTACTTAGATGTTCTATATTGTTTATATAGCTTGATAAAAGTTTATCTGTAAATGGGTTTCAAGTTACGAACATTCCTGGTACTGCGCTGTTGAAACTATAACCGTGTATCATAACAAAACAACCGTTCGGACCCTAACGAGCTGATAAGTTGTGAAACTGTCGGGTGCCCGTCGTAACGCCGGACCCTCGCCCGCTGTTGTATTAATATTTTATTGGAATTGCATGCCGCTTACAGTTGTTCCGTAGTTTGGATATTACGCGAACCCATGTTCGGAATGTGGTACGATTAGTTGGACCTGGTCGTGTAGTAAAATTACCTATTCGATTAATGAACCGGTCCAAAGCGCAGTCAAACCCTTGCATTATAATGTTACAGGGAAGTACCTTTGTGTAAAGTTAAGAAAACCCAAAATTTTCTTATTGACTTCATTTTACACGGGTTTCTAGAAAAATAACCACTACGCCTTTTCTACATAATCTCTGGTAAAACCTTCATCTATTACTATCTACCTATCGATACATTTTCTTACTAACGATACTATCACTGTTAGATCATCAGCCGATAGACGTCTGCTACTAGACACAGACTTCCTCCAAAAATCTCTTCATCGATTGAGTTCCTTTTTGCTTTTAAATAAATATATTCTCCTATCAATTGTTTTGCGTAATAAGGAATAGTGGTTCGGAGTCCTTCTATTGACCACATGCCACACAGGCGAACGTGTTTCGCAGCTGACGTCACGCGCATCTAGAACCAGGCTCGCTTTCCCAGACCCAAGCACAATCGCCAATTCAACGCTGATTGTCTCAATTGGTCGCGACTTCTTTACACTGATATATATCGTTAACTGGAATGGTTGTTGTGTCATCTCTTTAAAAACTTAAAGTATCTGTGTTTAATTGAAAATTTACTTTTTATTAGACACGTATAAATTTACATGTTTACGAAAAGATTGTTTTACATTACTATAAGCTAAAGCGTTTTAACACTAGTAATTTCATTTATCAACACCAGTCTGAGTCGTAGCAGATGAGGAGAAAAGTAAAGATAGTAAATAAAATCGGTATCTTAAATGTTAATTTTGATGTTAATAATTAATCCTAATGATACTTTCTTCCTGTACGTGTTATCGCAATTGAATATAATAGGAATGATGCTAATTATAGTAATTTCTGTTTCAGGTTACCTGACACGGGTCATCCACCAATACTCATCTCTCTGGCGGAAAATGTTAAATTGGATTTAAAAACTGCCGACGAATTACTGTTTGTCAATGAATCTGAAGAGCATAACGACACGAAAAGGTTTATTATTGGAGAAACGGACGCTGCCGAGGCTGAAAAACAAAAACACGAAGAAATTATTACAGAAAAAGAGCCAACCGAACCGGTTTTAATTGTTAAAGCAAAACCTATGCATGAAACGAAGCAAACGGAAGAAGCATTTCGGACCACCCCTATACCTGAAATCGAAAAAGAATCTCAACCGGAGGATAGGAAAGAAGAGAACATTCCAGTCAAACCCGAGACGCCGCAAGAAGACATCCCTTCATTTTCCGAGTGGGCTCAAAAGCAATTAGCCGAAGCTGAAAAAAAAGACACCGTATTGAACCACTCGAGTCAACCTAGTCATAGTAATACAAATTTTAGTAATAAAAGCACAAAGCTTCGCTCAAAAAATTACGCTTCTCTAGCATGCGGAGCTAAAGTGGTAGCTGTTAATCCTGAAGCTGGTTCAGCAAGCTCTATTTTATCTCCTAACAGGGATGAATATATGCTCAACAGATGCAACAGTCGCATTTGGTTTGTGGTCGAGTTGTGCGAGGCTGTTCAAGCACAGAAAATTGAAATTGCCAACTTTGAGTTGTTCTCCTCCACTCCCAAAGACATCGCTGTATACTTCAGCGATCGTTTCCCAACGCGGGAGTGGGCCAGCGTCGGCCAGTTTACTGCTCAAGATATGAGAGACATACAAAGCTTCGACCTTTATCCACATTTATTTGGCAAATTTATTAAAGTCGAAATGCTGTCTCACCATGGCTCCGAACATTACTGTCCAATATCTCTGTTTAAAGTGTATGGAACTTCAGAGTTTGAGGTATTGGAGAAGGAAAGCTCTCAACACACCGCACATATAGATGAGGATGAAGATGACGAGATAATCGACGTTCCCGATGTGCCGGCAGCAGAAACTGAGCCATCTAAAAATCTTTTCGGTTCTGCGAGAGATGCGGTTATGTCTATTATGAAAAAAGCTGCTCAAGCGTTAGTGAAGACGGAAGTTCCTAAAAATGTATCGAATGAAAGTAATGATACGTCGGTAGATGAAATGTACAAAAGGTGTTGCTCGCCCAGCCATATTATTGTATGTGATAATTGTAGTGAAACGCTTTATAACGAGGTTTATGAGTTGCTAAGTTGTAGCTCGGACAAGTTGACTAATTTAGTGCGTCAAGTGTTTTTAAAAGAGACTTTAAAGTGCACGGGAATATGTCAGCCGTATGGCTTAGACTTTAAAAGTACAAAGACAATCGAGTTTAGTGACGAACGTGTCGCATACATGAACGCTTTGTTTCCTTCAAAATATTTAGCCGCGTTGTGTAATATTCTTGCAATAAAAGAAAAAAAGGTAGTACTAAATACAAGTTTTGAGACAGAACAAAACGTTACTAAAAATGTAACTATAGACGAAACTCCGCAGAAAATAAACAGCGAGACCAATTCTGAACAAGAAGTTAAATTAGTTCCTATCAAAAATGGTGACACTGTAGATGAAAAAATCAATGAAACACAACTAAAAGATTCCTCTGTACTTCCTGAACAAATGAATGATAACAGCGTTACCTTAGATTTAATAAAGGAAGAGAAGGAGGAAATAGATGTTAAAAAAGAGGAACAGCATTCTGTAATAGAAGAAATATCTATAATAGAGCCACAAGAGGATCTTTCTCCCGAAACTGATAAAGCACCAGAACCAGAAGTCGAGAACGATTTCAAAGATTCAAAATCTGATGTGAAAAATGGAAAATCGGAATCTACAACAGATAAATCAAAAGAAAACTTAATCGTGGATGATATGAATGATCAAATGATAATGATTGAAAGCGACAACTTCATTTCTGACTTGGATCAGATGGCGGTGGATCCTGCCCCCGCGGGATCGCAATCGACTCTTAACCAAAATCAAGCACCGACAACTTTACAGAAGGAGTCTGTTTTTCTGAGACTGTCTAACAGAGTAAAGGTTAGTTGAAATTTTAATATTTTTTCATAGATTTTCTAAACAAAAGTATTCCAGCGTCTTGTTTATACAAGATGTTTTTTAAAAATAAATCTTTTTTTAAACTGACCTAAAACAGCTATCTTCCATCATAGTTCCAATATTTCACTGTACCAACATTGCTGTGTTTCGGATCTCAATTTTCAAAAGTTCCATATACCGCCATTAAGTTGAATTCGAGGGTAGATAAAGACAAATAAGAACCTAATATAAAGATTTCACAGCATCCAAACATTTCAATTGTTACTGCATGTTACTGGAATGACGAAATGAATATGTGGAAGGTTGTCATCGTTAACTGCTATTGTCTCTAATACCTTAATTATTTAACCTGTTAAATTACTAAATTAGTATTTTCTTAATTCGTATTGATAAAACTTAAAACGTTTTTGTTTCAGACTTTAGAACGGAACATGTCCTTGTCGGGTCAATATCTAGAAGAATTAAGTAGACGGTACAAGAAGCAAGTTGAGGAAATGCAAAAATCATTTGAGAAGACCATGGTCCAGATGTCCGAGGAGCGACGAAAAAGCAATGAGAGAGAACAAAAGTACTTAGAACAACTATCCAATTTACAGGAACAGTTAACCCAAATGGCATCCGCCCTGAACATGTTGATGGAAGAAAGAAACAGCTGGTTAGGCAATATGACAGTCCTGAAGTTCATACTATTCCAGAGTATAATACTTACAGTAGCGTTTTATTATGTATCTAAGAGAAGAAAGAGCGAGCAAATCGTTATGGTTCCTGTAACGAAGAAGATTAAGAAAAAGCAGGACAGATTTAGAAGGAAATCAGTGGAAGGTGTCAGCGGTCATGCAACTCCGACTGCTAAAAAGCGGAGACCGAGCGAAGAAGCATTCCAAATAGAAAGGCAGTCGACTGAGGAAATGGAGAGGGAACTTGACAACGGCGAGTGGCAAGTTGCCAGGAAGAACAGGAGAAGAAAGACCTCGGTGATACATAGGGGTGTCGAATGTGACGCTACTGCCAACTACGTCAGGCAAGACAGCTTAAGAAGGCTTCAAGAAAATCCAATACCATTGGACGAGGGCGAATATTTTGCACCAGTCTCGGAACCGAGGGAGTTCACGGAGGAAGTTCCTGTTAAAAAGGAGTCTCCCAAAACAAACGGTTCGTTTTTTAACAATTTGAAATCGAAAACTATGAAGACGAGACGACTGTCTTCGCCCGCATTTCTGAGGACCCTCAGCAGACAGAGCGCTAGGAGCACGCCTAGCCCTGTCATGAGGACTTTGGAACCCATGTTTAACGGGAAACTTGGCAAAAAGGCTGCCTCCGAATCTCCGACCGGCAGCCTCTGGTCCGAATCTACGGAACTGTCCCAAAACGGGCCGCAGGAGAACGAGATCGGTGGTAAAAAGAAGAAAAGCCTGAAAAATATATTGAAGAAAGTGTTTTGAGGACTTTATTTTTATATGTGTGTGTGCGTTCGTGTATTAGTCGCTTGGTGAAGCGTCCAGCTGTTGTAAATTATTTCTTTGCCTACCCTACCTATCTTGCGTAAGAGATATTAAATTATTGTATAAAGTATGGTCGTTTCGTTGTTAGACCTCGATAGGTGCCAATTGTGATGATTAGGAAGCCTAAATGGATTGTTTGTTTTTGTTAGTGCATGAGTGTTAAATTACTGCTCCGAACTGCGCTCGAGTTGACAAGTCGGGACGGTTTTGGTACCGAGTGGCATTAAATGCGCAATGTTTATAACTGAAATGGTTTTATTTTTTAGTCCCTTGATAATAGACGAATGATAAAGGTGGGAATATATAGAGCCAGCGCTGTGGTCTAAGCTTGCTGAGACTGCCTTAAATTTTCTTATTTCTGACAATTTTGATTATATAACCTACATAGTCCTTCAGACTACAGTATAAAAATATCAATATTAATATATATATATATATATATAT
>DWLS01005177.1:0-12999 GCA_018246255.1 Pachliopta kotzebuea | reverse complement strand
ATCGATCACATCTTCACTTAACACCAGGTGGGATAGTGGTCAAGCATTAACCTATACATAAGTAAAAAAAAAAAAACACCCGATCACCACGACTCTCAGTTATAAGGCAATACGACTTGGAAGAATAAGCAAGAACTAATATTATAAAATAATAAAGTAGTTATCAAAAATTAAAAAAAAATCGCCAGAATACACACAGAATGTAACTCACCGTTTTTTATATCTATTCCTTTAAGTTTTCTATGTGATAAACAATGCTTTATTACGAACAAAAAAGTCGAATTATGGAACTTTTTCTTGTCACCAAAGAATATGAATAGATGAATCTTTTCATGAACACTTAATTCAGATATTTCTAAGAGCACAAAAGAAAATGGAGCAAGTCGACAGTAAAGAAATATTTTTGTTGGAAACATACATTGCATGACTCAAAAACAGTAGAAATTATATGTGTGGCGAGAAACATGCTAAATATTCTTTAGGATTATGTCGCTTAGCATTTTGCGCTCATTAAATTTACTTTGACATCAACATGAAGAGAATATATTTCAGCCCTAAATATTTTAATGAGTAAGGAAAAAAATTGAATAAACGCAAAATTTCTATAAAATTTTATTAATATGCTGTAACTGTATGGCTGCCGCCGCTTTGTATTCGAACGACCCATTAGATTTTAACAACAGAAACCGCACACAAATCGGTGTAATCCCGCAGCCTGTACAAAAGCAAATAAATATTTAATTTGAAATTATTGAGGTGTATAACGACATGCTTTCGGTAATGACCTTTTCTAACAGGTATCATTCCAATGAAATTGAGTATAAATTTTTTAAACTGACCTCTAGAGACCAATTGTTTATTTACATTATTTATGTTCACAAACAAGGAAAAGATCAGAAGAATATTCATCTAATAGAAAGAAATACGTTCAACTTAAGAATTCGGCCTTAGTTATGAAATATACACAATTCAACATTCTTCTTAGCATTAGCATACACAATTCAACATTACTTTATTATAATTTTTATTTAATTAATGAAACGAAAAAGTAGTTCATCGTGTAGTATGATACTTGTCCATAACAATGAGAAGCTAATTAATGTATCGACTAGTACTACTTTCCACTGACCGCTTTGATATAAAAGATGTTAATTTTCATCAACCCTTTAATCATACTGTCCAATAATAGCCTTAATTATCAATTGTAAACCGGAAAATGGTTTCGCACATCATTTCCTGCCGGAACACGAGTTGGTAATATAGTTATACGTTGATAGAGGCTTTCAAGCGAGGCGCTTTACCTATAACACCTTCGCTGTAGTCCACTCTGTACTTAGATGGGCGATCAAGGTTCCGAATTTCAAATTCGGTGAACCCAAAGACTGTTTTAGTCGCATTTTACGATGCACGAGTGTTACTTTACTCCTATGCCTAATAGCTGTACAGGGCAGAAAGACCAGGGCAACCGTTACCGTATCTTTATAAGCTACTTTTCCTTTATTTTTATTATGATTTTATTATTAAAGAATTACTCGTAAATTCGCTTTGAATGACATAATCCAATAAATATATAGTACAAGATATTATTAAATATATATCGAGGTACATTAAAAAGATACCATGATCAAATTTAAAATAATGTTGGAGAATTTACACGATCGTGTTTAAAGGAAACTCAATACGTTCGCTTTAGACTTCGTGACGCAGCCTCCGGGAATTTTCATTGAATCATCTCCGATCGGGATCCCAAAGCGACCCTCTGTCAATTTGAACCAATGAATTACATGACTTGAAAATAAATAGGACCAGAAGGTGGAGCTATAGGTAACAAACGACTCCGGTACTGTGAGACGCGAAATATTTCCTTCTATATTGTACACGACGTTCAGCGTTAAAGAAAGTTCTTTTTACTTACACGTGGAAATAAATAATAAAAAAATATTTCTAGAGCCACAAAAAGACTTCAAAGTCTGTTGCAATGGTAATTAATTTCGTTCAAAAACTTTTAAAAGAAAAAAAATTATCACGGCATATTCGGGCGGGTACACATTTTCCACCCGGAAGTACTCCTGGCCGGGCTCGAACAGCGGATTTATGGCGCCACTTCCGTTTCCGTCATCCCCTTCCCACCCCTTTTGACCTCATACATTGTATGGATTTTCGAATCATTCTTTTTCGGGAAACTCAATTAATAATTAACCTTTACACCTGTTGTGATTTTAATGAATTATTTTAGTAATTTTATTTGTAATTAAATTCTCGTTAATATCGAAACTAAGTAGTTTATTTATTTGAAATTTATTGATTTGTGTATTCGTTGATGTTTTAATTTATTGTATTTAATAATATGGTATACACTTTGTTGTCCCTTACAGCATTTTTATGACTACAACTCCCTGGGTTGACTAGCAAACAATGCCTAAATACATTAAGTTTTCCCAATAATCTTTCTTTTAGGTATTTTGTTTTCTGTACTCCGCTCATAATATTTTTTATTATATTGAAGTTAGGCAAACAACAAGCTGCTCACATATATAAAACGTGGTTCAACAACAATTACTTTCATTCTTGTTACTCTATAATTGACAAGAGGTAAACAGTAGTAGTAATACTTTACAATTACAACTGCTATACTGTAAGTAGTTTTTTTTTAATCCGATCGTATATTATTAACAACTTTTAATGAGAAAAATCTCTTAATTTGGTCATAGAAACATTAATGTATTCATTTTACTTCTTACAGAGTATACAAGAAAAAAATACAATTGAAATACATAAACAAAAAGACGGACATAATGTTATAAAGAATTCTGTCGTTTACTCTTTCGTGTTGAAGAAATAACCAAGAAATAAAAAAATATATATTAACAACAAGTATAACACACAGGCATAAGTATTATATAAAACGTATATCTGTTCTTAGATATGTGCTCTCTCCAACTTTCACAGATATTGTAGGAAAAAGTAATAAAGATTCTGATACTTATCATACGTTATTAAGGAAGCTTTTCAACACTCTTCAACTGGTAAACAGTATACAGGTGAACGTCTGAAATAGAAAATCGATGAGCGATAGTGACCCGGTAACGGAGACTTAGCGATAAAGCCTCCGCAGCATCGCTAACTCACTCAACAACACTCCACTGCCTCTCACACTGCTATGCAACCGAGTTTCTTTGTCGCTGCTTACGTAAAGTTAGGTTACATTATCTACAGGCTTTTGTCGCCGACCTAGTGGAAAATAAGCCTCTATCCTCTTATTACTTCCATGTTAATTCTTTATACACCCTTTTGTTTCTAATTCATTCAATATTACAATGAAAGTAGAAAAGTATGGACCAATTGTGAAAAAATAGATAAGGAAAAGAGTGTAATGTAAAATAAAATAACCAACAAAAATGTAAAAATGCGGCGGATTCTGGACTGAAAGGCGATGCAAGAGAGAACATATAAGAGTGATAGACAGAAACTGAGGAATGAAAGGATACTATATATAAAGAAAAGAAGAGTTAGATAAAAATAAAATTTGGCAATCAGACGACCCTTACCCACAAAATGAAAGGGAACGAGGTAAAAATAATAAAAAAAATATTACGATGAAAGGAAATAGATGGCGTAATAATTTTTCAAAATATGATAAATAACTTGTTGAGTTTATCAAAGAAAATCTACTGTGTGAATATAAACATTTTAAAACTAGTTCCTACACTGTAATTGCTGTATGAAATAAATGAAACGAAATCTTGTGAGAAGCAAATATACTATTTATGAAATATTTTTGCTGTGATCTACTCCCGTGTTAAGCTCGTAATTTTAAAAATTCCGAAATTGGACCTGTAACCTTACAGTATTGCACCCATGAACGTCTTCATAAAGTAAAAACAACAATGACGCCAAAGATGATGAAATGTCCTATTCCTGAATTTTCTTGAAGGTCTTCCACTTGACCTCAGAAGTTATGTAAATAAAATTATACCATAGACAGGAAGGTTTAAAAAACCTTTCCAAAATCAATAGGAACCTCTATATTATAACACAATAATTTAACTAAATCTGAATGCAATTGGATCTGCAGATGAAGTAGCGGAGATTTTCAAATTCTTAGTACAACAGTAGTCCGAAGCATCAACGTCGTCTTACAATGAACCAATGATCAAACGAAACGTGATTCTGTCTCATTCACAAGACTTACAACAAAGTCTCTGCAGATGAAAGCCCACCACACTTACCACCACGCAATTATTTACTTTAGTTCCCAACTTATTTACTATGACAAATCTTTAACAGAATTGAACATTTTTGTAAAGACAAATAACGCTTTCTTTAATTTAACCAATTCAGGTTGCGTGTACTAAACATATTGAATGTTTAGTTTAATATATGTAAATTAATCAGTGCCTACACAAACATACCAATTTTATTTAAAAACTTTTTATTATTACTACTGCACAAGTAATTTTGAATATTAAAATCATAATCAACACATTATCAATTGCCAGAATAGTAAGAATCTAATCAGATACATTAATATTTTCTTCACAGTAAAAGACCTGTGGTCTGTGACTTCATAGTAGAAGCACTGATCTGTTTTGAAAGGTATAGTGCGGTGTAGTTATTTACGAAATACTAAAGACCTTTAGTTGAAACCAGTAGCTGAAGTCCGAAATAACATACTGGCGGTGAATCACTGTTGCTGGAGACCATCTAGATACGTACTAGGTACTACCGCAGTCCCTAATGCAGCTGACGAACAGTACTGTGCAAACATTACTGTTCCAGTTTGAAGGCCGTTGTAAGCTAGTGAAATTACTGGGGTAACAAGCCTTAACAACTTATGTCTCAAGGCATCGATCGTAATATGATGCTGTGTGTATCTTCTTGTATAGTGCAAAGCTGCTATGTAGAAGCGTATCAATGACCACCAGATGAGTTAAAGTATTCTTAATCTGATCGCCAAACTTCACTTATGAAGGATTTTTTTTTTTTTGCTTTTGCTGATGACGGTGATATATATGCAACAAAACAAAAAACAAATATTTTTATGTTCATGGCGCGGTATATTCGCGGCGTTGCAATCACAGTGGGGTCACATTGACCCAAATGAGGCGGCATTTGGCGGCCCGCCCGCGTCATATCCGCGACGCCATGTAGGCCAACCATCTGTGAAATTACAAACCTGAGACAGTGTCCTATATTGCGGTGGTGTCGCTTTTTGTTCCATTATCTGAGTAGGATGTTATTTTGCTACCTAAAATATGACGGCAATTATGTTTTTCATTCGATGAAGCGACGAGACAAGCAAGGATTTCACCTGACGGTAAATGATAATCTAGCCGATTATAATATGGCGTTAATTAAGATAGTATATACTACACCACACTACACTTGTCGCTTTGAGACATAATATATTATCTTGTCTTATTACCACAGTAATTTCACTAGTATTCAGCACTTTTCAAATCGGACTATAGTAATGTTTGCATATTGCTATTTGGCGGTAGAAATATGAGCTACGGTGATACCTAGACGGCCTCCGGCAAAAGAGATCTACCACCAATGTAATACTAAACGGAATTAAGCGCTTTACACGACAGGTCAAACGTTTTTACCTAATACTCTGGCTACCTTATGTTGATGGCTTATCAGCTATATATGTAAACCTACAGCAATGCTTTTATGGCGGAAGATTTACAATTAAATTTTAACTAGCAATATAGATTCAAAAACTTACCAACAACCAGGTCTTGAAGTTGAACCAAACCGCACTGAAACTAAGCCATTGTACTACGGTACCAGTATACATAAAACCATAGATGTATAGATTTAATAATAATTTCATCCTCCATATTGACTATTATATAATATATAAATGTTTATATCTCTATATATGATGTCTATATCTTCACTTTAATAATTATTTACGTAACGAAAATTTACGACAGTGAATATTTTATAAAAATTCCCAAAATATTCTGGTGAAATTCAGTCTACTGAGTGAAACGACAATGCTCGCAAACGTACTCCCGCGCTGCAGTTGTCACAAAAATTGAATTCACTTAATCTGACTTCAGTTGCCATGCACATGTAAAAATTTTGCTTTAAATATAACTTCACGTAAACCCTTTTTTATTATTGTAAAAATCCATTATTTTGTATTTTATTGAATTCAAGTTCCAAGTTCTAAATCTTTACTACCCAAATTTAACAGAGAGCATAGACAAGAAATTATAAATAAAATTTTTGAATTGACTGTGATAACTTTGTATTATAATCGGCGGTAGTCAGTTTCTTGAATTGTTTTTACTCAATCACAATATACACCACACAATTTACACACTTCTTCCGATGCAAAGCTAGAATGAGTCCATAATCAACAAAACTGCTTTTATACAATAATAGTGTCAGCTCTAGCCACGTGTACTAATGTACGTAATAACCAAAACAACTATTTCATTATTATGCATTGTGTAATAATTATGGATTAATTAGTATTACACTTTAAAGATAATATTCTCAATTATTAAATACAGTTTAAAGTGAAATATTAACAGTACAAAAGTATAAAGAATTTAATTGTCAATTAATTCCAGGCCTTTTTGTACGAGTCAAAAGAATTACTGTTTTCCAACAAAATGGTCATAACTCGACATTTTTTCTTAATATGTTACTTTTGCTACTAATTTGTAACAGAAATTTTGAGAAATTTGAAAAGTTAAACGGAATAAGCGTTCTTAAAAAAAAAAACTTGGTAGCAAGTTTTATTATGATTACGCTTACCCACATGTCTCGGTTCACTATAAGCATGCATGGAATTATAAGTTTCCAATAGTTTCGACCGATAACAAAACACGTTACACGCTCACAGAAATTTTGATCATTATCCTTATAAGTATCATTTGATAAATATCTTTTTTTATTAAGAAACTTGACCTTAATTCGCATATTGCTAGAGCAAAGATGATTAGTGGATTATGCCCAGAACACTCATGCTATCATATGTAAATAGCCGGTATTGCAATCGTATGTTGACAGCAGATTTATAATTTAAAATGGTAGCTTAATAGGAGAGTATTTAATTATATATTACCGAAATTCGTCCATGTATTTCACCTCCAGACTAAGAGAGACACCTCGACGTCCTTTCTGTGTTAACACCTCCAATTTGCCAAGAAAGAAGTATAGCTTCGTGTTTCTGAATTGACGAAACAAAACAGACGGAATCGTACTTGGAGTCACAATATTAACCACCACCACAAAAGCAATTTTACTATGTGATCAAATTAATGGCCTGGATAATTCACCAAAGACGTTTTATCAATTTTTCATGCGGTTCCAAATAACAACCGCTTTAGATATTTTCAGCGCCATCTACCGACTGGTGGCAAAAATCGCCAACAACTTGAAACTAATAAACTAGTACAGCCTTAGGGGAAATTAAAAATGGTTTTCCGCAAATCAACAACAAGCCGGGGCAACTTACGGGCTAATATTTGACTTAACTTCGCAAACGCCCTAACTTTAACATTTGCTCCTGTTCATATCGGAAAGTATTAAAATAACTGAATATATTTTAACTGATCAGTTATTAAGAAAATAAAGCTTAAATACCAGATATTTTATAAACAAACATTTTATGACGGAAAATATTTTCTAGTTTAGAAAACTTCGATTTTACTGCTAAATATTATTATTCATAAGAAATCGTTGTGATGTTTGATGAATAACATGTTTTTGAATAGCTTATAAAATTTAAATAACACGTAATGAATTTTTAATAATGAAATGATGAAATTAAGAGTACGTTTCCATTACCCAGTAAAATATTTAATCATGTCAGCTACAGCAAACCGGAACTTCCTCCAAACCGGAACACAGTAATAACGCTGCAGCCGTTCTTATACGGAAAGCGGGATTACCGTCAAAACTAAAACGTTAAACAAATTTCTTTTAAACAGCAACACATATAGAGGTTGCCTTTGATTACTCAAAGTTTAAAAATACAGAAACGCAATAAACCATTGAAAAATGTTTCCAAGTTGCGGCAACTTGTTTTTACTTATTCCGTGGTTTTGCTTAGCGGTCGCAGTGGGGTTGCGACTGTAAAATATTAACTCATGTACGATATTGTTAAAAGTTTACTACTAACTGTTGTTTGTGAAGAATTTTCAATATTGCGGCGTGTAAACTACAACGAGTATTTGAAAATTATTGATTAGGTTACCATTTTGAAACTAAAAGTTTACAACTCATACCTTATTTAACTAAAGAAGGGGAATGGATGAAAAGAATGATAAGTATGCTTTAGTTAAAATATTTATACAACCCCATATAGTGGTTGTCGCTTTACAACATAAGACTGTTGGTATCACCGCAGCTGCTATTACAACAGAAACAGTACTGGGTAAACATTACTGTGTTCCAGTTTGAAGGATTCCTGTGTGTTAGTGAAATTACTACGGTAACGAGACTTATCACCTCACGTGCCAAAAGAGCGTAATATAGTGGTGTTGATAAGTGATGATTACAGTCATTGAGTGCTGTTGAGGTTATGCCGGAAGATAATGACGGAGGCAATAAATTTAAATAAAACATAAAGTGAGGATAATAGGAAAAGGTAAGTAAAGAAGATGAATAGGCAAGGGATGAAATTTAAGCAATGATGATAGGATCTCGATGGACGGGTGTGACCTAACCCGCAGAGCACGATGCAAGAAAGAAAGAAGGCATGTAAAGTAAGAGATAAAAAGTGGAAAGGAAAGTTAGTTTAAAAGATAGCAAAATGAATTAGGGTAAAAATTATAGAAGGAAATTAGAAAAAAAAAATATTGTGAAACGTGTTTTGGCCACACTGATCAAGGGAAGGATAAAAAAAATATGGTAGTGTGTATACCATTGTTATGGGCAAGTGTATCAGTTACGATCAGTTGAAAGCTTTACTCGGCTCACCATCGTATACATAAAATGTTTATTGCTGTAAATATGATACAATAATGAACGTTACTGTTTATCAGAAGATATAGCCGTTGCGAACTCCTACCTAGACGGACTGCGGGGCGAAAAACTTACCAGTAACAAAAATGTTCACTTTCACGTATCATATCAAGTTATTACTTAGTAATTTATTCAAACAATTGTATGCCTCAGAACGAGCGTCAGAAGAACATTCAAGTCGGTCTCGTCGTTTATTACTGAATATATATCAACAATAACTTCTATTTACTTTAAATCCATTTACTAGTACAGAATTAATATCCATTACACGAAAACATGGCAGAAAGCCAACCAGCGCTGCGCTTTAATCCATTTTCTAACCTCACAGTTAATATGATTTCAGTACCTAATATTGATATATCAAATTGAATAATCATTCATTAGTTTCACTAAACTATTTATATTTATTCTGGTAGCAGGTCCCTACTGATGATAGGTCTCTTTTGCCGAAAACCATCTAGCTAAGTTCCACCGCAGTGCCTATTTCTGCCGCCAAATAATAATGTGACAACATTACTGTGTTCTGGAGAGAAAGATGCTGTATGCTAATGAAATTACTAAGGTAACAAGACATAACACCTTTCGTCCCAAAGCGACAAGCACAATGAGCGTCAAGTTTTTATGAGCAAGCGTATCACTTACCATCAGGTGAACGCTTTCCTCACTTCGTCGCCTAGTCACATAAAATAAAAACAAAATCCTTTAGATTAAACCTGTTAACCGGAACCTAGTCATATTTTCACAGAACTGTTTCTCGCCTGCAATAGGAGCTGCGGTGGTACCTACCTAGAAGGTCTCCGGCAACAGAGACCCACTACTAGTAAAATGTAGTAAATTATATATTCTTAAAGCTGCTCATTAATTTACAAGATATCTAGTTCAATTAATAACTATCGTGTTATTATTTTTTAAAATATTAACTCTTAACATTATTAGTTATTAAATACATAAATATGTTTAAAATCAGCAGACAGTTGAAATGTTATCTCGCATGTATACCAGGAGTTCGCGTTTATTATAAACAACTTTTGTGAAGCATTGCAGAGCTTTTGGTATAAGCGGTAAGTGTTCGGAGGCGGAGCGCGATAATTCTCGTCGCGGATGCTGAAATCCAGCGAGGAGTGTGCATTACTCGCGCTAAGCACATACTAAGCACCAGGCAAGCGCCATCCTGCACCCAGCCCCACGCTCCACCCCAACTTACATTGCAATCGTTTTCAACTCAAATATGGCGCAAATTTGAATTTCAAATGTTTACAATTTTTATTTAAAAACAAAACTACGGAAATAATCGCAATACCTAAGCCTGAGCTGGTTAAATATAGCCGCCAAACTTCTGCCCTAGTTAGGGAAATCTATGCACATCATTTGAAATATTTTCAATAGTCATTGTGAAATTATATACATAAATACATAAAAAAATAATTAATTATTAATAAATAATCAAACATTTTAATGTTATATTTCAGAGTTAGAAGAAATTACTTTAAACCTGTGCCTCTGTTTCAGTTTTTTAGAATTATCATCACTAACAATCCACGGCTGTTTTTTGCTGGCCTCAGGACATGGCTTCTCTCAAAGAATGCCACTAACCCCCTGAGATAACAAACCTGTAATAATGACTATTGTATAATTGAAGTAATAAAAAGTACATTAAGATTATTATTGACTTTACATCTACGTAGAATTATTACAATTAATTTCTTTATGTTAGAAAAAAATATAGTTTGTATCTATTTATGTTCACACTTGACATAAACTGACGGAAAATGTCGTACTGCAATAAGCCCCCTCCATGTATATACCTATTAGTATCAAAGCTTTCATTATTAAATAATATATAGCTTTTATCTGTTTTATAATTTTAATTGTAATTTCGTTATTATAAAGAAAACATTAGATTCAATTCAGTTTCAAACTTTTTCATTTAATTTCGCTATTACATCTTTTGTTTTATGAAGAAACCCCTCAAATTTATAGATTTTTAAAAATTTTCGGTGTACTTGGAATGAATATAGATAGAGTAGTAATTTCTTAAAGTTTCTATATAATATGTACATTTATGATGTAAACAATTTCATTATAATACTTGTTAGACTTGAACATTCATCGTGAATATATTAAGTCGAGGAATGTACATAACCATAGGTAATTGTAATAATTATTCTAAGACGTTCCTTATATCCATGAGTTAAAAAATCTCAATTCAAAACTGTCAGATTCTCTGTGTAAAAACACAGAAGTATTAGAATTTTTTTGTTATGTTTTCATGTGATGTTTTATCAAAGAGTGACTTTGATTTCCAAAGCTAGTACGGACGTTGTCTCCTATAATACAGAGCGGTAACAGGCGTGCGGTGATATTTTTTTTACAGTTGCTTTTCTCGTACGCTCTCAGACAATTTGGCTGAAAGCACGCATTATACTGGGGAAGCATTATCAACAAAGATTTGTATCACTCGACAAGCTAACTGGTGACAGGCGGACACGCTCTTTGAGCTAAACGTGCTGTTTACAAAAGAACAAAACAACTGATTGTAAAAGTAGATGTTACGTTTTTTACTATACGTAAGTAATCTACATCTAACTATATTATTTTGTCCACCTCTTTAATAGCTTCGTGTAAAGATTGCGCTTAAGCACCACCTATATAAAAAAAACTTTGTAGAATTCTTAGTGCCCTCGAATACAGATAATATTTATGAGAAATCTCTTACAGCGTTCTTAGAAGGCAGTTTATAGATTATGCAGCAGTAGTTGAGACTAATAAATTCACACCACTGCGGAACCAGGTTCCAAGTGCATTAATACGACTTGGTTGCCGGGTTACTCTATTCTAATCTCGGATTTGCTACCACATCGCATTAAAACTTTGCTCTAAATTATACTGTAACACGATGCTCTAAACTTACCAGTTAAACGAGGACCCGCAATTATCTCTAATATTGTAACAAAACAGATACAAAATTAGATAATTAGATAATGTTACTTCTTTGTTCATTAAAGAGTATTTTTGTTAAAGAAAGCCATCTTGTAAAGTATAAACTTTATAAAATGGCGGGGTATTCACACTACAGTAATCGTTACTGTAGATTTAGTATCTCACAAACAGAAGCGTTTTCAAATCCTTTGTACTTTTATTATTTAAAACTAGCATTTGCTAACGATCTTTTCATTTACTTATCAAAGTAAAGGATTCTTTATAAATATCTTAAATATATATAAGTGTATTAAATTGAATGGATGAAAATTAAAGAATTTAATGAAATACATTGTATTACAGTACATTAGAATAATACTTGTACAAAAAAAATGCGATAGGAAAGTTGTCAAATATTCAATTGTACATCCATTGTAATAAAACCTTTAGTCTGTAAGAAGTTTAGTACAAAATTATGTCTAATAACCTTTATCTATTTTCATAAAGTAAATTAATAGTAATAGTTTTGTTGTTTCTATTTATGGTATGATTTACTACGAGTTAAAAAAATTAAGTCCTATCCAAACCCGCTGTATACGTAGTATACAGGCGACAATTTGCAAAATACAAAGCTTCCCCTGCAAAGAGTACAAGTTAAAAAAAATGCATGAACAACTGCTATCAACGTTCGCTAACAACAATTAAACACTATCGAGACTTTTTGCAAACGAAACGAACTGTAAGCAGCAGTGATTTGTGTAACGCGCCCCGACAAAAACACCGCCCAATCTCCGGCACTGCCCGATCCAGCCGATAGGAAATCACAAAGCAAGAATCAGAAACAAAACGAAAGCGACGCACCCCCACGCCATGGGTGGAACGGACCTCGGCGAGAATTAACGATGCCCCTATTACGGAAACCGATGTAGACCCCCACCCTGATATATTCCTCTAAGATGGAGGACGTTGAACGATTGATGGTACCTCACCATTTGTGAGAAGGAGAACTCAATCAGATGGAATTCATTATTGATTGTCTTGAAATTGCAAGACTGATATAATTTGATGAAAAATGTGTAAATTGAATAA
>DWLS01005176.1:0-13001 GCA_018246255.1 Pachliopta kotzebuea | reverse complement strand
GAGCTGAAAAGTATATATATATATATATATATATATATAAATTTATATATAACAACATCGCTGAAAGTGTTACGATTTTACTATTGACTATTTTTGCTTTAATAAACAAAATAACATTCCGTTCGTCTAGATTTGTATTCCGTTTTTGCTTTGCTCTCTCTCTGTTACTATGCCTTATTTAATTGCTGTTGATTAGTGGATTGTTTTGGAACAGCTCCAATGTACTCGTACTAGTTAGTGTCTTTTGTAACTAATAGAACTGTTTGTAATATTAAACCTTTTATTATATGTGATTTGTGTCAATAAATTTGTGAAGCTATAAAGTAAATAATGTTCATATTGTGTTATCGTCATGAAAGTTTGTCGAAGGATTTAAAAATCGATATACTGCAGCACCTGTTTTTAAGATTACTTTACAAAATTTATTTGTATTATATTTATTAGTAAAAATCTTTTATTAATATTACAAACAAACAGATTTTATTTAATTTTGAAGATAGAAAAGATATAATTAGCCCTTTATTCTATTGGTAATAGTGAAGATATTATTATGTCAACTAAAAACACCAGTTTGCTTTAGCAAAGTCGTTTAAAATGAAGAAATTAGGATTAAACTTGGCATTATGTTACAATTTTGCTGCACTGTGTTGTGTACCCTCGATACCTATTATATATAGCCAAAGTTTTTGTTTAAACCCGATAAAATTGCTGGCGTAACGAGTTTTAACATCCTCCGTCTCAAGTTTCTTCGTCATGTTTATTATCTACACGCGTCTAATTATAAAAATTAGATTATTTAGCAAAAAAAAAGTTTAATTTTAACCATTTCAGTTAAAGATACGTTACAGTTAAGGAACGTGTAATAGTCAGTGAATGTGAAAAAATGTGAGCTAAATTAAAATTAGTTACATTATAACCTAAAAATATACGTATGCACTGGCATTAGTGGAAAGTTAGCCACGCGATCTGCTCTGGCACGGCGAGCGTGCCAACGCGGCCTACGCTGGTGACTAAAGTCTGGCAGTAAGGCTGCGCTCCTATCGATACCTTTGAAGAAAATTTTTATTCGGCAACGTAACGAACAAGACCATCACCTGATAGTAAGTGATACACCATTACAAGATGGCGCTAGTTAAGATGATATACAGCACATTTATAAAGTAATTGTAAATAGATGTTACATAATAAATATTTACATCATAAATACTTTTGTGAAAATATACTTTAATTAAGAAAGTTTCATTTTATACACTTAACCAATATAAAATAACCATTCTTATCTTATCTACTAATAGAATAATCGGTTTTTGATACACTATGCAATCGCCCTTAAAAAATCATCAATCAACGTCGCTTTAAGATGTGGAATGTGTAAACATTTGTATTACAATTAATTATTAAATGTTATTTAATCTATTAACTATTAAAGTAATATTTGTATTGATTGTATTTTAATAAAAGTTTCAACGAAATTTATATATACGTATATGAATATTGACATGTATCAGAGGCAAATTTTAAAATTATTGCATCATTATTCAACTTAAAATGAAAGATTAGTCAAAATAATATGTTAATGTGCAATTTTTTTTAAGAAACTACCATCAGCTGTGATGAGCATATAACCTTAGTTTTGTATCCTAATTTCTCACTAAATGTAGTTTATTGCTGTCACATTGTTTCATATCAAGAAGTATATTATATTACATAATAAAAAACAACGGTAACTATGAGACTGATCTTACAGCGCATGCGATAAAATACTAAAATAATCTGGATCTGCTTTTTACGGCCTACAATCTCTGTTGTTGACATAAATTTTAGCTGAGAGAATGATTTTATCCATCAATCTCGTTTATCTTAAGATAAACCTGGAAAAACCGCTCCTATCAATTCTTATGTTTTTAAAGCATTTCAGATATTAAATTCCTTAAATTTATGTGTATAAGGGTGAAAATATTATTACATATTTTGTGGTGGATTAGTTTTTCCTAATTTTAAAAATCTTTCATGACACTTGAAATAATTTGAACATCATAATATTTCTATAATGAAATATTTTAACTGGGGACTACGTTAGTAAAAAATAACTTTTTAAAATATTAACTATATAATCTTATTTCATAATAATAAAAGTTTAGGTCTTCATATAGCAAAGAGGAATAAACTTTCAAAGATATACCATTTGAGCGTCCGGTTTTCGATGATCACTCTCTGCATATAACCATCGGCGATCTTTTAGGTTCTAATCCTATGTTCGTTCTATGGTTCGTGTTTACAATTTTATGTGTTCTTTTCTAAGTGTTTTTCCTCCAATAAATAGAAATAGTAGCGCGACTATATTATTTATACACTTTTGTCACACTTTACCAATCGACAAAAATATATATATACACTACTTTTTATTTAGCTAACGATAAAGTGTCAAACATATTATTATATTATTTCAATGCGTTTTTTTTAAGTCACAAACCAAGTATTTCATTACATAATAAATACATAGCAAATAAAGATAGATAATATAAAATGCCTAATTAAAAGACTACGATACTATATCATGTTCTTTAAAACGATACAGTATCGCAGTAACGAGGGTAATGTGCCATATCATATCGCATGCAGCATCCGCTGAACTTTCCCCTTTTATTAAAACAATAGGAAGTGATAAAATTACTGCGTTATTCATTTTTAAATATTATTTAATAAAAAAATAAATGGAATCAATAATTTGGGTATTATTTTTCTATACCATTGGACCGGAGAACATAAAAATTTATTCGTGTTACCAGTTGGTTACAATTTTACTGCGGATAGCACTGTACCATATAAAAAGTAAACACGTTCAATTAATGTTGGCGAGAATAAAGTATTTAATAATTAATTCGCAGGTATTTAAAGAAAATCTATGTTATAAATATATATACTGAGACTAATTTACAGGGTACAAGAAGTATAGTATAAAAAATTATCTTCATTAATAAGAACCAACAATTTGTACATTAGTATTTTTTTTGCTGCTAATAATTACTCTAGTTATGTTTCAATTAACTTTAACCAAGTGGAGTAATATTACTACTATGTATGTAATATTGTCCTTTAATTGAATAACAAGATCCACTGCAGTCACTTTCATATCTCTTCTCCCGGGTTTCAATGTCCGTAATATGTGTTATGTATTATCTTAATCTAAGTATTTAGTGCAGTAGTTTAGATAATTATGTAATATATTCTCTTCTATTTTCAATTTTATAAACCCAATAAAAAGTAAATTGTCCCTACTGATTTAGTCACACTTCCAAATGTTAAAGGTAAACGCGGCAATAAAACGATGTAAGAAGCGACTGGTTAGCCTTGATCAAATGTGATAATATGATTCATGATTGAACGTATGCAACAGGTAAAGGCATCCCAAAATTAAATTAGTGAAACCATGTTGACTTACCTTGTTGAGTTTTGTTTATAAAACTTTAAAGAGCTTATTGGAACTACAGAATGATGAAGACAGATACAAAAATCCAAAAGCGTATTTCGACATAAGATTTTACACTCTTTCTGTCTATGATGATAGTTAACGTCTCTCTGTATACAGAATGTAATAATAAGATTAAAGGTATACCATTTTTCCATTTCAACCTTTTTATAATATCTTTGTAATTACACAAATGCTTCAATCGTGGAAACCAAAACGTTTCCCATGACAGGGTTGCGGAATGGAAGCTCATATTTACTCCGTTGTATGCCAATTACACGAGATCTCACACAATGAATACAAATATATGTATATCTATTCAAAAGTTACGAAATAGAACCTTTTTTTTATCTAACAATTTGTTTAATTTCAATATTACTTATGATCAAAGAACCATGTTGCAATCACGACATATTTTCATTAAGACTTGGCTTTAAAAAAGTGTTGTTATTTATTTTAACTTAGCTTATGTATTTATAAAGCAACAGATCTAGCATTCTAATTGGTTACTGGGTCATGAATGATGCACCGGGCTTGGTCTGATTGAAACATCAACCTTTTCCGGTACATCCAGTGGATACACAAATTGGCACAGTGTAATGAGATCTCTGCGTGAACTTCGCGACCGTGTGAAATGTGAATGTCATTTGCATTAAGTAAAAGTATCTAAAACTTTAAATACTAAATAAATTAATCAAGATTTAAACCTGTAATTTAACCATTACTTGTATTAATAATAAAACAATGTTTATTATTTCAATGTTTTTATATATTACATTGTTAATGTAATTTCCATTATTTTCTTTCTATTCTTCATTTGCAATTTCTGTCAATACCACAATCTACAACTTTATGTTCCTGGTATTGTTTTTTTGTAACGTAAACATTATAGTCTACTTTACTATATAGGTATTGAAAGTTTAATTATGGGAGAAAATTATAAATAATTGGAAATTATTAATAAGTGGAAAATTTTAAGTTACCACGCGTGGTTCTATTTAAACAGCTTATGGAATCGTAAGTTCGTATTCTGAATAACTAATTATATTTCAATTTACACAGGAGCTTTATAACAACTATGAAGCGAACTTGGTTCCTATTAAAAACTACTAAAAATTACTTGCAAATTACTGTGTGACTTACGAACATTGACTAGCTGTACTTTTTGGGGAAGTATCCAAATGATGGAAATACAAAAGTGGTAAATTGTTGTAAAAGTTGTGGTAAAAGTTGATTACAATAAACGATTTAGCGACGGTAGATTTAAAGGAAACTATTTGGCTGGAGAGAAAGCGGTATTTCTTTAAATGTATCGGCGACTCAACGAAAGCAGTTGGAAACACATTGACACATGAAACTAAATGTCTATTTAATCAAATGTTATTTACAATGAAAACTACGACTTTTCATGAAGTATCAGAACATTATATCAATACCAATGCAATATTTCGTAACAAGAATTTGCATTTCTGCGTTTTTTAACTAAACAACGCACTTAAGCAGGTGTTTAAAAAGCATGAACCAAGTAATCTAATTTATTTTATACAGTAACTAACAACATTTATTAATTAACTTGCTGATATGGACAATGAAAAGTCATAAAGGCTGTTAACAATATTAATTTGAGTGTCAACGAAACAATTACATTATACGCGAACAAAAGTGACGTAAAATTAGCTCGTTAGTTCTAAAATAATGAAATGTTTAAAAGTTTTCATCTGTTATTATATAAAGATAACAACAAAATAAAAAAAAATGCAAACATTTCAACTATTTCTGTTTTTCTTTTCTTCGTCTTTTTATAGTTTAAGTAAAATATGTCGATATGTATGTCTTGTAATAATATTTACTTAAAATATTTTAAATGGCATTTATAAGCAATCAATTGTGTACCTTGTGAAAATCACGTGTGCTTTTGCATCGTTCAAACACTGTCCAATATATTCACTAATATTCCACTTAAAGTCATAAAAAAATTTAATTGAAAAAAATTCACATAGTGATTGATAAAATATAATAACACTACATTTGTTTATAAATATAGGCGTCAATCGGTTGCGCAGTTTTCAAGTGTCAGGAGGACGTTAGAACGATACAATACATCCATCCGCTGCGGCGGTCGTGACGGTACTGCCAGAATGCTAAGTATCGACCTCCGGAATGACAATGAATGGAGGGCCAGCACCGCAGTCTCCCGCTGCAAGCTTACTACTGCACTGCAGCTTTATTTCTGGCATAACACCCAGTTACCGCATGAAACTCCTGTCTTGACACCACGAATCGAAAATTGTGCCAACAATGAGGGGGCTGCATGTCACAGAACTGCTGACCCGTTCCCCCCAATGAGCTCCTCCGCCAAAACATTTAAAATTTTTCTTTTATTCAGCAATCGGTAACAATGATTGTATAATAATTTTAGAGGTCTTTTACACTAAAGTAACACCGAATTACGCATGCGTAGGGCATACGACGCAACGGTAACCGACGGCAGATAAAATGGCCTTGTTCTCACATTTAACGTCTCCTTGACTTATTATATGATATGATATACACAAATATCTCAAGGGGCTTAGAATATTGTATGTATACTTTAGGAGATCTGTGATTGTCCAACATAGACGCTATCGAAACATATCCATTGTTCTACATCCATCGAGGAAATCATTATACGTGCATGTTATACTAATATACCCCATACGAGACATTAAAAAATGCTATAACACTTCATATGGTAAACAAAGACTAACTGATAGTCATTCAAATTAATAACATTGTCTATCAAAATTTTTGTTTAATGATGTTTCTGATCACTTCGGCCGATATATAAAATTTTAAGTACATTGCACAATGTAGAGTTAACAAGTAAATTTTGTAGGAAAAGAATTAAAAAAACTATCTGACCGAATTAAAGTAAACAACAGGCATCCGCCGTGGACGACCATGACGACTCTATTCAATGCCAAGGGCAGATTTATTTATACCTCTCGTTACAGACTAACTACTGCAGTTAAATGAAATGGACACCGTTGTCAAGGTTTACTTTGCAGATGTTTGAATTATTTAATACAGTAACATATCTTATTTTCTTATTGCAGACATTATTTTTTTTAAACAAACAAGTTGAATCCTATATAATAGGCTCTTTATTCCGGCCGGCACTTCATACGTGACTTGTTTGATACTGTATGCTTGTGCATGATTGCCTTGTTGTTGGACATTTGCTATTGTTTAATTAAATTTATTTTTTTTATTTATAGTTATTAAGAAATCGAATAATTAAAATATTTAAGGTTATATAGACAGCTATTAAGTATTTGTAGTAGGAGATTATTAACTAAAAACCTGTATGAAAAATTATAGATGATTAATTTTATTATAACGTAAAATAAACTTTTCTCGTTTGAGACCCATTTTATATGAGTTATTTCGTTTTATTTTTATTGCGTTATAAGGTCTTATTCTTTGTACTTCTTTTTGTTATACTGACAATCTCAGTACACCTTTGCAAAGGAAGTGTGCCATTTGCAGAGACTATTTTAAACTGTTCAACTCATAGACATCGCCTGTGTGGGCCGCCAATGAGGTCTGTTATACTACCTTTTAATGTCCATCTATTGTTTTCATCGTCATGTTAAGTTTACCATACACGTCTATAGTTAGTATAAATGTTAAGTACAAACAAAATTTCAGGGTTCAAAGGAATTAAAGAACCTTGATCTTTCTATATTTCATACAAGGGCTAAAGTTACAAAATAACAATTTAAGTAAGACAAACTTATGTGCTAGAAGTTTGTATTATAATTACAAATAAAACCTTAATAATTTTATTGTGATAATCGTATATCGAAGAGGATTTAATATTACAGTGTTTAATACATTTCTAACTTCCCACTTTTTGCCATATTTTTCGTTTTTGGGTAGAACCCAGATTTGTTAATGTACTCATACTTTGCATAGTTATACATTTTTCAAGTTTTTTATTAATCTCGTACTGCAGGGTAAAGGAAGCATAACATTAAAGTCGCATGACTACATATGTGTTTCAAACTAAACAAATAAAAGTTGAGGTGTCCATGAACTCATTCATCATATACTTATTTATCATATGGATTTATATTATTCACAGAAAGACAAAATTAATGTCATACTTTTTTTAACGTTACTATCGCGGACCTCAGTTGACGTTGTATAAATTCTTTTTTTGCATAGACCAACGGAACTCTTTAGGCTTTGCGGTTTTGTAATACAAATTAGTTAAAAGTGCTCGATGGTGAGTCTTAAAGCCACTCAACAAGAGATGATTTCGCAAAATTAACATCGTACAGTAGGAATACTGTGGAGTCAGAGCCGAATGTGCATATAATTGAAAAAGTTTAATAGCTGTTTAATGATCCGGATCTAGGTCAATCAACAATGAATCATTTCAGAATCAATGAATCGCGGGTAAATGTTTCCTATCGCGTCAGAAATCGATTGAGAAGACCTATGGACCAAAAATAACTAAAATTACCTAAACTATATATGCGGTGCATATGTTAGGAACGAAATTCGCTTATTCGATTTCTGGGTAACATCTTGAGAAGATTAATTTATTTATAATGGGCTTTATAAAAACGCTTAGTCATCCAAAGGGCAGTGGGCTACCCTCGGAGTGCCTTTGCCCGATCAGTACAAAAATGAGGAGATTCGTAGAAGAACTAAGATCATCGACATAGCTTATATAAGGATTACTATACTTAAGAGGCGAAATGACAGGCACAATACTTTAAGGACTGATGAAATATGGAGCGGTAAATTCTTAGAGTAGCGGCCGCCTACTGGTAAACACAGTATTGGAAGGCCCCAACTAGGCAGACCGACAATCTGGTGAAGGTTGCGGGAAACCGTTGGAAGCAGACAGTGCAGGATCGATCGGAGTGGTGATCTTAAAGGGAGGTCTATGTCTATCGGTGTGCGTTTACTGGCTCATGATAATGAAAATTTATTAGTGATAGGATTTTTCGAAATTGTGTGGTTAGCTATGATGGTAAATATACCGCAATAACAGCATTGGAGTGTTCTGTCTGTCACCATTCATGGCCTTGTTAACTGAGTGAAACTGATAACAAGTATTTTCTTATGTTGGATAAAATATTATTATGATACACATAGTTGCAGATTCTTAAAATTACAAAGCACCAATTATGAAAAAAGGTGCAATCAAAATTACAACTTTTAAAGACAAGCTACTTTTAGTTTGTAAATGTTTATGCCAATCATGTATCTTTTGAAATAAGCTGAAAGAAAATCTATGAGTTTTACGCCAAACTAACTGCTTACACATTTTTTGAAATGTTAGATTTTTATATTTATCAACAAAACATAACATGTTTATATGTAAGTGTCGCCATTTCACGACGCGGTGTTTACATTGTAAGCGTTTTTGTAGCTCTGATTTCTAACTTCCGTGGCAAATCAGCGAACATTGTAATTTTATACAATTATTATTCGACATTAACAAGTAATGACTATACTTTTGATTGTGTATTGTCTGGTAAAACCTATGCAGTCACTATATTTCGAGTCTCTTGTTTTACAGGTATTTGTTTTTGATATTAGATTTTACATAATTATTACTACATGTGTAACGGAATCTAAAACCGCATTCATACATACCACAGCAGTATCTTTTTGGTATCAAGTTTTACCATTTCATAGCAAGGATGTGTGAACTAATAATAAAATTTATTGGAGGATGGAGAGGAGGATTTTTCAAAGCACTGAGTGAGTACATACGAGTATTAAGGCGCATGAATATGGTGAATAAATAAATAAAAAAACCGGACTTTCAACATGGTCATAGGTCTCTGTTGGCGAAAACAGTCTAAATATGTAATATTTCATATTACAGCCGATTAACAATACTGTGCAAACATCACTGCGTTCAGATTTAAAGGAGGTTGTATACTAGTAACATTACTCAAATAACGAGACTTGGCAACTTATGTCTCAAGGCGACGAGTACAATATGCTGCAGTACATACCATCTCCGCTAGATCACGTTGTTACGGGCAAGTATATCACTTACCATCAGGTAGGTGATGGTAAGTGATGCGCTTATACGCCTAGCAAGTCTCGTCGCCTCACCGAAGAAAAAATCTATTGTATGTATGATTTGAGATATATAAAAAATACTAATACATGTATTAAAACTTGAAAAAACTGCTTTAAGATTTTGTCACCATAGCCTCCGTGGAGAATTACAAAAATGTTGAAGTATGTTTAGGTATAGTAAATTCTTTGTATATAACACTTCAATATAACGCATTCTTTACGAAAACTAGCAGGGAAAACAATCTGCCATTGTTTTACAATAGTTGTCCGCAAACTAAAAACTGGGAACACTGTCGGTCTTGGTAAAATGAAAAAAAAATGTGCTTTGTGCGACGAGGAATAATAAAAGAGAATGTTCATAGGAAGACTGGTAATTAGTGTTTTGTTTTAAATATTATGTAGTGTCTTTTATACAATGAATTTTTACCAATTAGCTACTTTTAGTTCTGGGCCCTAGGTTTTTTGGAATACTGGTGGTAGGTCTCTGTTGCTGGAGAACGTGAAGGCAGGTACTACCGCCGGTCCTGTAGTCTCGGGCTAGTAATAATAAGACTAAGGTAAACTTTGCCTGTAATAGAAGGCGATTAAAAAGGTCCATCGGGTTCGCGAACATTGCACGTGGAGACCCTTAAGAGTCGATAAACAAGCCTTAGAACGACGCCACAAGCAAGATGGTCTTACATTTACCCTAGTACGGCGGAGACACAAAAGAGAGGCTTACTCTTCCTTGGGACGGTTCTAGCCAAAGAGTGTAGAATGTTACCGGTGCACAGGCCTCCTCAGTAGTGTAGGGACACTACTGAGGAGGTTTTAATAGGTACAAATACCATATAACCCTCCCTCTCCCCAAAAGCAGGGTATCTCTAGAGGATTTTCTTATGGATAAAAAAGGTAGGCACCATCGCAGTTGCTATTTCTGCAGCTAAAGTATTGTATACAATTTGTCATTACTGTCTTGAAGAGCGTTATAGCTGGTGAAAATACTGAGCTAACGCGGTTTAACATCGTACGTCTTAAATTGACAAGCACAATGTGATGCTGTGTATATAATCCTAACTATCACCATGTCGTTATGCGCAGGGCGTATCGTTTACCATCAAATGAATCTTTCACTCGTTTCGTCGCCATGCCAAATAAAAACCGCAAAAACTATTACTTTTAATTATTTTAATTTTAAATAATTTGCTCATAAAGTGCATGACATGTGTGACAAAAACAATTGTACATAATTGTGATCCTTCTCATAAATTATAATCTCTAATTACACTAATTATTTAAATTAACAGCGCCATAACCCTTGACATTTTGTAATGTGATATACACGTTTTAAAATCTACATTCACATATCATCAAAGGTCAGTTAAAAAATCAAATACAGAATACAATAATATAGAATATAATTTAAACCAAAAGAATTAACTTTACATTGCACTTCAAAAAAAAATCGGGAAAATCATATCATAAGTTCTAAGAGATGATTTCGTTGCGCACGGTTGATTATGCACTTTATAATATTAAAGTAAGATTTAATTTCCCAATTTTATTTATTGTTAAAAATACTTTCAAGTATTTTGAGACTTGGTTTCTAACTCGATTGTTTAAAAAAAACTTAAACCTGTGCCTTCATGTGTGTGCCTTCATGTTGAGTTTTGGATGTACGATTGCCTAGTAACTAACAAATAGAGGCGGAACATCTTATGCAACTAAATAAAGAAACCAAATATTTACTTCTGTAATCGATCAAGAACAATACAAATATTACCGACGTCCTATGTTGATTTGTGTAGGTACGCACAACTTTTGCTTACTAACTGGTGGTTATACAATGCATTAATGTGAATATTGAATCATATGTTGTCTAATTTTTTTTTAAATGTATAAAATACTGAAGTTATTACCAAAAATCAGGACTTGTTTGCTAAATGTACTATAACTCCTTTTTAAACCTTTTTGTAAATTATGGAAAGACTGACAATAATAATACATTAAACAAGTTCATTTAATACCAGTACAAAGTAAATAATATTTTTTTTAATTATATTATTGTACGTAATAATATATTTTATTTAACTAAGATTTTGACTGAAGCAAAAAGCATGTAACTCATGCCTCCAAAGTTTTTAAAAATTAAGGTTAGACAGCTATACTGTTAAATTTTTTAAAAAGGAAGGTGTTTTTAAAAGTTTTTCGAGGTGTTTAAAATAATTTTCTTAATATTTATTATATTCAATAACTGTTTAAGAAGAAAAAGATTGAACTGGAAATAAATAAAAATGATTCAAGCAAATGTTCGACAAGATTTAATAAACATGGTGCCATCATCAGTTTTAAATGATATTAGTACTTTTGTCTTTTATGATAATCATCCACAAGGGGACAGGATCATTGACATCCTTGTTTGTACACAACGCAAAGAAATTATAGAATACTATAAACGTGAACAAATGTCCTCTATTTTGTTGAATACTCCACAAAATTTTCGTGAAGTGCGAAGTTTTAGAAATGCTTCTTGCGAACTTTTCTATTTGATTGCAACTGAAGATGAGCTTTATATTTTGTCCACTAAAGAGAAATTGATACTTGAACATAGATTAACAGAAGTTGAAAGTTACGAAATATTTGATCCCATTGCTGCAGGTCGAGCTTCTTTAAAAGTAATTTGCAAAGATGATGCTGTACCTTTATATTTTGATGATAATTTCATGAGTGTCGGTGAAACGTGTTTTAATAATGAACCAGAGCAATCAGATAACTCTGCCCCCATTGTAATGCAACTGTCTAGAAAATTAATAGAAGTAAAATTCAGTGCTAAGTGCAGTGAAAAAAAATATAACGAATTTTTAAATTTACGCCAAGTAGCAACTTTTTATTTTTTTCAAAATATTTCCCCCAACTTAAATGAATCCCTTTTTAACATCAGTTCTAAAGAAGTAAGTTCAAAGTAAAGTCAACAAATTTTTAAATAAGTTCTGTGTTTTGTAAGATGTATTTTTTTATGATTTGAATTTAAATGTTTGAGAAAATATACTAACAAGATACAAGATTATGATTGTACATTTGTTCTGAGAAAACTAATAATTTGATTTATGTCATCTTGTAAATATTTTTATAATTAATAATAATGTTAAAAAAATACTTTTTACCAATATTAGATAAGTTTTACTTTGCAAACTTTAAATACATTAATTATTGTTTCCAGATAGCTTCCTCAATGGATTTAAAAACATGGAAACCTTGGGTAAAATTATGCAACAAAAAACTTATAATAGCCTTTAATTTGTTTAACAAAAATGAAGTGTAAGTTCATATATATTATTTTAAACTGATCAGCCCCAATTGATATGTTATTATTTTGTTCAATACTCTAACTCCTCACTACTTAAAAAATCTTTTTGAATTTGTTTCCGTGTCCCATAGCCGGACCCTCCGCTCCTCAATA
>DWLS01005175.1:0-13002 GCA_018246255.1 Pachliopta kotzebuea | reverse complement strand
ACACAAACACAGGAGGACTAATAGGACTCGCAACGTGAACTGCGGCACTAAGCGACCGTGGCGACTCCGTAAGATAATTCGCGTTCGACCTAGCCACCGCGCGATGTCACTCCGAAAAAACGACGTCGTACAACCAACTCATCGCGCGGTCGCTGTCCGTCCCTCTCCCCCCGCACTAGCCCATACGGTCATCTGATTGGCGAGGGTATTTCACTACTACCCGCTGATGCGAGGAGAGGAGAATAAAAATATGGGTGCAACTACCCCCATATAGGGATGTAACTATACCGAACACTTATTGTCATATAATAATAATAAATAAACAAAATACGAGTAAATGAACATCAATTAATTAATGAGATCTATCCGATGTAATGAATGACATGTATAATATATGTTTGTTTGTCATTTCAGTCTTCGAAAAACTGTTGCTGTAATCAAAATAATATTTCATAAGTTTCTTAAAAACTTTGTATAACTTTCCTTAACCGCTGTACGTAGAGAAATTTTCAAGTTCTACAATCGATTTCTCAACAGCGTCTGTTAATGGGTAATATATTTCTCTGTTTCTCACTTAGAAACTTCCACTAAACCTAACTAAGTTACCATAAAGGTTGGTATTACCGCGGTGTTTCGGGGTATTTTGGATTTACAATGAAATATTTGACAATCAAGATCATCAAGTTTTCATTTTTTTTTAACGTTGTATAGAATATATACTTTACTGTTGTATTATTCGTTCTTATTTAATTTAAAAAGTTTTATTTTTGGTCAGAAAGGCGTCGTCGTCTATTATCTAGATATGATTATATTTCAGCCTTGTCTCGGCCTATCAAGAATAGGCCTAAGGTAAGCCCTGTCTGTCGTAGAAGGTCACTGCAAGGGTGTTCGGGTTCACGGTCTTTGATGTTTTGAGTGGGTGGGTGCCTATAAAGTTCATTAGGTGAGCCTAGTAGAAAGTGGTCTCGTATTCTATAGCAGCATACTGAGGGTGCTGAGGAGGGTAACGGCTCTCCCTGGGATGTGCTGGGCAGCAATGTAGGTGGGCACAGGAGAGTTCCGTAGGAGATCCCTGGGACTTCCGCAATGCACCGAGGATGTCCACCGAGGGGGTTTGAGCGGATATAAATCCCACATAACCCTGACTTCACTCCAATAGCAGGGTATCTCTAGAAGATTTTCCTACTCACAAAAAAAATTCTTTTACCACAGTATAGTTCCCATATTATCGAGTAATTAAAAAAAATATTAAGTTTTTAATTTTTTGTATGAAGCGTTTTCATGTTACTCTTCGCTAGAAAAAAAAATTTTCTCGTTTAAATCTCCGTTCCAATGGCCGTTTGTATTATTAAAGTATTCCCCTTGCTGCTGGTGCTGCTACTGCTGCAACTGGCACTATTAATACTAATACTTATTTGAAAAATTTTGGACACCTCAGTAATACTAGTGTTTGCTTTATCAGATCATAGTCGACCGGTTCGAAAACAATAAGATCAATATTCTTTTTAATTTTATTTTATTTAACTGAAACGTTAGTTTTTCTAACTCATGTAAATACATAAAACTAAAACAAAGTTAAAGTTTCAATCGAAATTGTAATTGCAGTTAAATTAATCACTTATTTTAATCTATTTAATAAGTTTCCTTCCCAGCACACGAAATGTTTTGTGGGGCAATTTTGTAGTTTTTACGATAATAAAAACGTTTGGACCCTGTGTAAAGTTTTCTGTGCTAAAGCACACAATATACACACTGAATTTAGATAACTCTCTTGTAGATGAAGGGATTTTTTGCTCGAAAATTTATTAAAACCAGTTAATGAAAGTAAAACAATTTTTTGTCATTATTTGTCTCGATGTATAGAGAAAACATCTTTTTTGTACGAAAATTTAACTAGATTGCTAAACATACACTTATGCAGATGTTACTATTATTTGGAACTAAAGTAGTAAACATTATTCTGTTTGTAGTTGTATTTATTACAACTAGTCTATCATTGTCACCACCAAAATTATTTATACATATACATAATTGGCAATGACATCTAGCGGCAAGTTATATCAAGAGTAACATTACAAAAAAATAACTTTCGCCAAGTTTTAGTACTCTTCTTAATAGTTTCGTAAACAGGATTTTACTTAAATACACATCGCCTAACACAGGTTCTTTACTTTAAATACGCCATGTGTAATTTTTTAAAACTAGTTATACGAATGATTGTTATTCTCATTAGGAAAACAAATAGTCCTGTCCCCTTCAAATATTAAGTGAAAAACGTCATAGAAAGTTCTTTATTATTATTATTTTTCGATTAATGGCTTCTACTGCTCTGGGCAATAATTTCGCCAATGTCCAGTGATGATGAGAATACACACAGGGGATAGATAATTGTTCGGTATAAAAGTCAAATTCTGTTAATATGAAAGACAATCCAGAACTTTGGCGACGATTTTCCATTCGTAAAACGAAAGACAACACAAACATATAGCATATAGTACAGTAAATCGTGTAAAAAACTTTATCAAAAAATATTTTCGCCCATTTCAAATGAACGCCATTTTCGAACCCGATGTATCAAAAAGTTCTTCAAAACATGTTTAATTTAAGAACGTACATTGTAACATTTCCGAAAATTTGTACTATGATTTTGTTTTATTTATCGACAAAAGTTTGCTGGTAACACTTAATAAGATAAATCTATCATTAACCTTTCATTATATTTTTTAATTTGCTGTCAATGTCAATACAAAAAAAATTTATCATAAATAATCCAATATAATTTTTTTTATTAATACAGTTTTGAAAATACTAAATTTAAAGTTATTTGATAATTATCATACTTACATTTATATTTTAAACTTTACCTCGTATTTAAAAACATATAGATTTATTTAAGTTGCACATGTGAGAATTATTTGACACCTGAAATACTTAAACCTTTTATAAATTTTTTGTTAGTCTTACAGTAGAAAACTACTTCTATTTCATTATACTAGTTTAATATCTTTTAACCTCAAAAATGGTTGTGACTGAAAGGTATGTATTCATGTGTTTTTTATTAGCATAAATTGTATTATGTTAAATTATAATAAGTTTTGATCCAAAAGCTATTTATTACGAAAAACAACTATTACAGAATGGGAGCTACAGACAAAAATCTCAAAACGATCAAGAAAAGAAAGAGAAAAAGTAATGAAATAACAGTAAAGTCAGAAGTTCCTGCAGTTGCTATAGAAAATGTGATCGATGATTCTAAACTTGCAAAGGAAAACATTTTGAAGGAAAACACGGAATCCATAATGAAAAAACAAAAAACAACAGTAGGAACGCTACAGTATCCAATACTACAAGATGAGAAACTGGTACAAAAATTGCAAAGTGTGCCCATGACAAATAACCAAAAAGGTATGTATTATATATATGTCTGTGTAACAGAAGAAAATATTGTTTTAATTTGTTTTTTAATAATATATCAAAATAGTTAAGGAAATATCTATATTGTAACAGATGGTCTCAATATTTTACCATGATTAATAGCTAACAACATGTATTCAACAATTGTGAATGTGTGACCTTAATGTGTAACACAACTGTGCTTTGCTTAAAAACAAAAAAAACAAAAGTGGCATAGTTTCTTTACTATTCTTTAGTGTAGTTAAAAGTGAGAATGTTATGACATAAATTAATTTTCCGTAACATTGAAAATTCTAGGAAGAATTCGTCAAATCCTCAGAGACAGTCTCAAGGGCACATCTGAAATACTTGCACCAGAAGTTATACACAATAGAATTCAAGCAATACTTGGAAGTTCAGAAAAACATACCGACTCTGATTTAAGAAAAATGAGAATTTTATATAATATGTTAAAAACAGCAATTAAAACAAATAATGTAAAAGCAGATAATATAGGCGATAAAGACAAACCAAAAAAACTGAAAAAAAGGAAAAAAGTTAAATTAGCATTAGAGTTGAATGTAAATAAAGAAGCTGACCCTAATTCTGCAGGTGGAGAAGCTAAAAAGGATGAAAAAAATAAAGTTTTGAAACAAAAAGGACCTAAACGATATGTTGTTTTTGTTGGCAATTTGCCATTAGATATTGATAAAGAGAAGGTAATCATGTATTCATTATTTAAATTTGTGCAGTGCAGCGCCTGCAGAGCAGAAAGTGCCTGCCTCTTTAGATCCTTGATTGTAAGAGGTGATAATGGATAAAGCTTCCAGGATGGTTAGCAGTGCATCACTTGCTATGTGAGATATTGCAGGCAGCTTGCACAGTTTAATCAAAGGTAGTAGTTATATAAATTGCCGCAAATCTCATGGAGTGTTAAATAGAAGGCTGTTCATAAACTGCATGTTGAAACTCTACAACATTTAGAAATCAAATGTATTGTGCCCAATCCCTCATGATGCAGGAAGAGGGCATGTAGATGGTGATATACTAACTATTTGCTTTAAAGATTAAATATTTGCTAATAGAAAAATATGTCATAGAAATTGAAAGATTTCCATGAAAGACTGTTCCTCTATAGTGGTAATTTATAGTAATTTTCAAAGTAGTACATTTTACCTTGTTTTTTTATTGACAGATAGTGCAACATTTCACAGAGATAAAAGACTTTATAAAAGATATTCGCTTACCGAAACAAAAGGAAGGTAAGAAGAGTGCAATAGCCTATGTGGAACTAGAAAATGAAATGACTTATGAGGTACATAAAAAATAATTCAATACTTAATTTTATATTAATGAATAAAAGATTTTACAGTTTTTCCAACTCAATGTTAGGAAGTTAAATTAGTTACAAATACAGCATATGATCGCCTTATTGAGCTAAATCATACCGTTATTTATTAATTATTGTTCACGTTTTTAAATATTGTTTTAAAAAATTACAATAATGTTAAAATACTATTTTCAGTTAGCACTTTCTAAACATCATTCAATGCTTGGAAATAAAAGGATAAATGTCCTGTACACGGCTCAGAAAAAAGGAAAAGTGAGCAAATCTGAAGCGAAGGTATGTATAATTTATGTATATCCTGGTAATGATCATAGATAGTGGTAGGAGATTTTCACTCAGTTTCTATTCCAAGTTAATACTTCTTAAAAGTTACATAATTCTTAATGGTTCACAGCATTTAACCAAGTAATCTTAGAACCCAATAGTGTGTGTTGGTTGTTCCCGTTTTTCTACAATGGAAAAAATGTGACTTCAATTTCACATGGTCTTAAGTGACAATGAGGCCATGGATGGTGAATTGTCTTTGCCCAGAATTATTGTGTTTTCTCATCGTGATCGAAATATACGATATTTTTTTTATTCAATAAAACGATGAGAATCGCAGGCTCTTCAACTGATGGTAAGTGATACTGCAACGGTGCAGCGTAAGTGCAGGCGATTAGGACACCAATTGAATAAAAAAATTACGTCAGATAACGACGTTAAATATTGCAGATTATTATTACGTAGATTTTTTCTAATGATTCTCCATCTATTCGTTAATGGGTGCAATAAACTATATCGTTCGCTGTCTCATTTCCTTCTATTTGTGCTGCTGCTACTCTAAGGGGGTGCCTATAACAAAGTGCCGCTAGTTAGGTTGACCATACACTGCATCACTTTGTGCTCTATACCATGAGTATAAGATGGTAAAATCTTTATATCACAGTAATTTCAGTACCCAAATTGTCAAACAGGTGCTACGATGGCACTTATACAGACAAACACCAGCAACAGAGACCTACGATTAATAAATTATTTATCTATTTTAGAGTAAATCAGCGAAGCTCGTGGCGCTGCAAAAATCTGGAAAGCTAATTGGTAGTGTGCCCCTAAACAAAAAGCGCAGTCACAGGAGAACGAAAATGAAGCAAGCGCAGGCCAAACTGGCAGTTGTATCCGCATAATGAAAAACTTCATTAAAATGTAATTAATAAACAAAAAAAATTGTTAACAGATATTTAAATTAAAAAGAGTTGAACATCTTACTTTTATTTGTATCATTTTTAATTCGTCGAAGTCAGATATTTATTTGACGGTTGGTATATACACAACCCTGCTCGTCGTCTCAGGATAAAACATGTTAAATCCTGTAGTATCGATTGGACACTACTGTTGTACAAGTATCTGGATAGGGTTTCTTAGCTCTGTGTCCAGAATCAATGCATTGAAATGAAACCAACACTCGTCCCAGATACAAAAGTGCATTTAAACTGCATATACTACAGCACGCTTCTGCAAAATGCACGTTTTCTGTATATACTACAGCCACGTTAAAGGTAAACTAATTGTGAGACTTTTTTTAAATATTAAAAACTTTTTAGACGACCGATTCTGATATCTTTGGCATATCCAAATAAAAATTGTCTCTGGAAGGGGCATTATGTTTAACCTTTATGATCAAGAGTAGGAACTATAGAGAAAAACAAAAAGGAAGTGCTTCAAAAATTATTTATTTATTCGTATATATAATTTATATATCCACTTTATAATTAAAATCAACCGATGCACACAACATAAAACTTTGTATTCACGCTTCATACACGCCAGCGGACGAATCTCACAGCGTCGCCAAAATATGCTTTAATTTTACCGACCTTATGTACTGGCAGTAGGATGGATTCAGAAAACATATCTTGTTAAACGCATTTAAGTATACAATGATTAAAAACCTCGGTACTCAATAATAACTTATTCAAAATTAATGCATAGAAACGATTGCAAACAAATAAACTTAAAAAAAATATTAAAAGCTTGGATTAAGTAAATATAAAATTATTAATACTCTTCCTAAAATACTCAGTAAGCACGACCAAAACAGTACAGTGCCGGAGGAGGAATGACAATACATTTACATAAAAAAAATCATTTGTATTCACTTATATAGAAAATATGAATAAGAATTCATTGTCATACAATAAGTACTAGTAAATTTGGATTCACCAATCACAATGTTAATAATTGTTTGACTTAAAAAAATATTCAAATAAATAACCTAAAATAAATAAATATAAGTGTCAATTATTCATACATTTACATCTTAATAAAGGGACAAGTATTTCGGAAAGGTGATATTATCTGTGGACAAAATTAGGTAATAAAAAATAAATAAATTTGATGATTATTAAATATTGTAAAACAGTTCATTAATTTTTTTTACATAAGATTAAGTATTTCCTGTTTTTGAGTATTCAATTAAAAATTTAGTATTACAAATACAGTTCTACAAACAACTATAAAGATTAGTGAAAAAGAAAATATTCAACAGAGGTTCATATAATTTCAACAAGCTTTCCTTAAAAAGCTTATACACATATATGTGCACACAATACATACATACATGTGTATACATACACATGCATAAATTTACTGATAAAACATGAATGGGTCATTATTTAAAATTTTCTATCCTTCCATATTAAGCAAAACGCGTAGCCTAATTTACCTTACACATAGGAATTGTATTCAGACAAAAAATCAAACTGTTGATATATTTTTTATAAATTAAAAATTTGGGCAAATGTCTCCATAAAAAGAAAGGTGTATATCCTCGTTAGTATATATAGTTTTTAAAATCTTCACTTATTTAACAAAACGTTATTTCAGAGAATGAACTGGTAGCCTCAATGTTGTTAAATAACTGATTGCACAAAATTATAGTAACTTGGTTATAAGAGCTGAACGCTTGTCATTTTGTATTTAGGCCCTAAGCTACACTTGCCATCTAAATTTATCATTCCTGCCTAATGCATTAAACTTGAAATAACTCCTATTTATGAATCAACCTCTGTTTGTCATTTTTAATGCTAAGAACTCCTTATCAGAAATTGTATGCTTTTTGTGTAAGATCTTTTTTAAAATTATCCGAGCAGATTTTTTCTTAAGTCAGCACATATACACTATATAATAATTTTTATACTTCCAAATACACATTTACAAATTTCACTTGACTACAACTTTTAATTAACTGGCCACCGGAATTAGAAATTTAATCTTCACAGTTTGAACATGCAACGAATAAAGAGTTAGTAGTTATTCAAAATACTGTTTCGATTGCTACACGCAAACTATTTAAAAAAGAAAAATATTCGAAAAATTACATCAATACTCTATATTCTCTATGCTTAAAAATAGATCTCGATCTAATACTTTTTAAACACTACAATTATTTTTTTAAAACTATTATATACAGTCGGCTACATAATTAAATACAAGTACCACCCAACAAAATAACCGTGTGCGTTGTCTGTTCGTCCCAAAGTTCACAACAATGGGTATCACCACAACTTTTTTTAAACATGAGATTCGTTATCAGCATTACTGCCTAGATGGACAAGATCTAAATGTAGTCGTTTAATCCTTTTGGAATGTTTTATCGTTTGTAGTTTTAATTAAATATTCACTTTTGCATAATGAATATAACTTCACTATAAAAGAATTAAAATTGCCTCCATGTTGCAGTGGCAAACCGTTTGCTTCGTATCATGGAGGACCCTGGTTATATTCTGGCGCCACACGTCGTAAAGTTTGTGGTTGTTAGTGGTAAGGTTTATCCGAACCTGCTAGGCTACCTCACTATCACATTGTAAAACTGCCGCCATAACAGAACTGCTGTATTTTAATTAAAGGCATAAACACTTAAAATTGTCGAAAAAGGTCAAGTGCAAGCCATTGTAGATTAAAAACGTCGGTGAGTTTTAATTTTTTGAGACGCCTCTTTCAACAGAATATAAATACTTTCATAGACTGTTTTGTGCGAAATGTAAATGTAGATATTGTAATATTTTTTTAAATATATGAAAGACTATTGTTCAGGTTTGTAAATGTCATAAATTGCTTCAATTATGTTGGTATACATGCATGCGTAAAGGTAAATTTGTTAGCATTTGAAACTAAATTGTTCCAATAGTTTTTTTTTAAGTATATCATAATAACTATTAATTTAACTTAATGCAACTAAATCTGATTGATAATATCCATACACCCTCTTATCAAGAATTGGCAGTGCTACCCTTTATAAATCAATAAATAAATTTTTGTTTTGTGTAACTGTTAAAAATTTTTAAATTTTATTCAACTGAGATTGCAGTTTCGTCAAATAATTTATATTTATGTTGTGTTCCCTATATAAAAATTCATGTTTGACTAAGTACTGCAAATTTAAAAAGAAAACAGGACTTATATTTTATCAGTTTTAAACAGAATGTTCCTTATAAATCCTTAAAAAATTTCGTGTCTACCTCTACAGATAAGTTTCAAGTCAGCGGGTCACTTTTTATTTCCGTAGGGACGGTTGCAAAGGTATGAATGTAAATCGAGAAAATTCTTTGTTAAGCTGAGCATTAAAATATGAAATAAGACCAACTGCACCTTTACTAAGTTTTCAATAATTTTGTCAAATACATGGAAACTTTAAATCATAGACATCATACTTTACTTTTCTTTTTTACCAAAATCTATATTTCGGCCTCAGAATCAGTACCTACAACGTCAATTTCGCTGTCTTGATGAGGGACTTATAAGACCCCGACGGAGATATTTATTTTTATTTTTTTTATATCTCCTTTGAAAAGTTCACATATAGTAGTGTGTCCTCCTGCTGTTCTGAGCCTGGTTGTCATGCGTGCGGCCAGCGGGCGTCGAAGAATTGCCGCATGCTGTGCCCCGCTCGCCCAACCGGACTGTCATCCTCGTTGAACACCTCGCAGTTGCTGAATATTAGACGCACGTCCGACGCGAACTCCTCCATGCATTTGTAACTGGGAACGATATATTTTGTAATAAACCTCTGGGGTTCATAAACATCAACAAATTTGTTATATTTTATTAAAAAGCAATGAGAAAAGCTTTTTCATATTCTATTGGATTAGATGAGTCAATAATCTTAATTAGAGATATGGCTTTTATAGAAGTGAGCCATAAATGGATCCCTGGCCAATATAACAAAAAAAATATTTTTGGCTCTCTTAATGTTCCTCTTTTTAGAGACTCTACACCTTCTTTTAAAAAAGAGAAGACAAGGCCATTTTATTAAACTTTCTGGTTAAATGCGAGTGAGAAAGATGTTATTTTCGGTACAGTTAGGTTTCCTTTCAATGTTTTGCTCTGGAAGCATATACTCAACGGGGAACGAAACAGGAATTCGTCCATGCCTATCGCTTACGACCGCTTTGCAAAGTGATCTATAACAGCTTCAGTCGGCTCAGTATAAACATGTTAAATATGAAATGGGCATAAAGCAAGTCTTAACATACAATCCGTCATGCAGCTTGCGTTTGATGGTCGATAGGTCCATGGGGCACTTGATGACCTTCCGATACTGCGGAAATTGTTTGGTGTTCACTGGCACTAGAAATGGCCATGCGTGCTCGTGACACTCCATCTCGCAGAGTAAATTTCTGCAGAAAGAAAATCATTACATTAAATATTTTATTCGGGGGGCCGATACTCTAGGGAGACAATGTCCAGGATGTTCATTCTAAGGTTATGCAGTAAAATGTAAAAATTAATCGATTAATATAATTTTTAAAAACATTTCTTTACGATTACCATAACAGGATTCCCGTAATGCGTTAGAAAAGGTTAAGAAATTATATATATTAAAAAAATATGAAATTTTGTAATAAAAACAATAAATTTATTATTTTTTCGGAAGTCACGGGAAAAGATTTGACTACTGAAGATAAATCAGGATTATGACGAAAACAAGAGACCACTTCATATTTACCATCCCCTTCGAATTTGCTAATTTAGCGTTACATGTCATCATGAACCTCCATCTTCAAGACTCACGAACCCGATGACTCTTTTAATCACCTTCAACGACGGACAGTACTTACCTTAGTCTTATTCTTGCTAGCTTGAGAGTATCATTTGACTTATCTATAGATATGTTCTCTTACTTGCAAAATTGTAATTCCTTCAGTTGTTTCTTGGTACTTGTTTTGTCTTTCTTCGCTCGCGACAGCAGCGGCACGTTCTCTGGACTTATTTCATCCACTAACATAATGAAAAAAGCGGCTATACTATGTTGTTTAGGAACCTTTCCATGAACCTGTTTCTTAATGTATGTAATATTATATATTTTCTCAATAAACTAAATACAAAGGTTTTTTTATTGTTTGTTAAACAAAAATACAAAAGAAATCGTGTTATTGTTTTTCTTGTTACGTTTGGGTGGCATAAAAATTTGTAAGGAGACAGCAGTACGCACTATACTTTTAAAAAAGCACGAGTACGTTCCCCCCCTGAACTTAATTAATTCATAAAGGAAAACATTGAAAAAAACGATGTTTGCTAAGAATACAAGCTTAAACACAAAACCAGCGTGGTGGATAAATGGGATTGACTGTCTTCTTGCAAGTGAATGCGCCCTGGGTCTCATCAATGAAAAAATAATGTATTATAATATTTATAGATATTATATATGACCTTGATTTCGGTATAGTTTGAAGATCAGTTTACACTAGCTCTACTATTCATGTTAAAATTATTGTAATTTCTTTAATCATCCAAAGTCATCCAAGTACTTTTAGAAACAGTATTTACCCTTTGAACATTACTTGACGTTTCCACAATCAATTTACTCTCTACTCTAACTTATTGTCCTTTATACTAACCATCAAGGTGGTCCGTTTCGTCGTGTTGTATTGCGCCATTGCTGCCGAATGAGAGCGCGCGTCGCTTTTCTGGTGGCGGGCCATCTTCTGATAACTCGGTAACTGCGTAATAATATTTTATAGTCGACTTACAAAAATATTTTTAAGTGTTCTATTATAAAGATACAGTTCTAGCGAACGAAACAGGATTACCGCAGGTTTAAGTCTCGTTGCTATCACACTCACCAGGGTGGTGGTTGATCCCATTCTCGGGTTCTATGAGCGGTTCGTCTCGCTCATCGTGCTTCTCAGGCGTGTGCAACGCGCTCGGCACGCACTCCTCGGCAGTCGTCGATGTGGACGCTTGCGACGCTGCTGGACTGTGCAACATAATATAATAGATCTCGTTACTATGTATTGAGTAATAAATAATGAAAAAGTCTCTTTTACATTAGTGTGAACATTGATGAATATGAAAGAATTCTTTTAATATTTTAAATAATGAATCTTTAACTCATACATGACATTGTTTTACTAACTACTTTCACAGTGAGGGATTTCATTTACCTTGGAACCATACTCTGATCGAGATCTATGCTATTATCCTTGTGTTTACTTTCACGTTTCTTCGCGTTTCGTGGCTTTTTTGGGGGTGCGCGTGAAATGCACTGCGAACAGTACCATTTGCCTCGGGGATTCTGTTACATAAAAAAGGGTACAAGATAAAATGTTATGCATCCACAATCGAGCAGTCCATCGACCTTTGTTGCGGCATGCATCGGGGTTAAAAATGTTTTTTTATCTACTTTAGATTACTCTAAATTTCAATTTCAGCTGCTATTAAGTTAAACCAGAGACAGTATGTTATTAGGCAAGCGTTATTTATCTTTTATTTTATTTTTAAAGACATCTTGCGGTTATTGGAAATCACATCACGGAGGAGGTAAAAAGTATATTATATTAATATAAAAGGTATATTTTTTTTTGTCCCTGCACGTGTAATGATCCCTGCAAGGGTTTTAAAAGCTATATAGAAAAAAAATATTTAGCAACCTTGTGCAGGGGCGGGTAGTGGCAGTCCTGGTGGTAAGCACGCACGCACAGTGCGCACGGTATGGTACGTCCGCTCGACGCTCCGCCGCATACTATGCATACACGCTCCCCTCGCGCCTTGTTCACACACTCCCAGCAGTACCTGTACATAACAATTAAACTTTTGTTGCAAAAATAGTTGAGATGGATTTTGTAGTAAGTTCAGCGACAGAAAAACACAAGCGTTTAGTTTAAAATCTGCGTTTGGTGGTATAAACGAGATATCAAATGTGCTGTGTGCTGATAGACCGTAATTTATCTTGGGTACCGCAGATTCGGGAATTGAGTCGAAAATTGTTCGGAGCTCTTGGC